>CM060595.1:60068114-60133114 GCA_030578255.1 Tiaroga cobitis | reverse complement strand
GAAATGGGTGTTGAATACTTTTGACTACAACCGTACAAGTGAAACAAACGGCGAGAGAGTCCGGTGGAGAAAAGAGATAGAGCTCGTAATAAAACCAGAATCAACATCAGATTGTGTGTGTGTGTGTGTGAGAGAACAGAGGAGAGTCCGCTGGAGTAAAGAGATAGATAGAGCTCGTAATAAAACCAGAATCAACATCAGATTGTGTGTGTGTGTGTGTGTGTGTGTGTGAGAGAACAGAGGAGTCCGCTGGAGAAAAGAGATCGAGACAGAGCTCGTAATAAAACGAGAATCAACATCAGAATGGCTTTAAAAGATGAGAACTTGCAAAAGTGTATTTTATTAGGATCTAGTGAATGTTTTATGAGCAGAACCATATTAATCACGCAGAGCTGAAGCACAACTAAAACAATGTTCTTTTGTAGTTTTGTTTTTCCGTTAGCGGCTATAGTAACTTAAAACAATGTTAACAACTGAGACCTTATTGTAATATCACCGAATGAGCAAATATGAAATTATTTGACAAGTGCATGATTCCTGTCAACGGCTACATATATAAAAAGCACAAAAAAAAAACGTCGTCTTTCAATCATTTTAATACATGGTTACCTGTACACATGAGGAAGAAAAGAAACACTAAAATTAAACATTTCGAAATTATAATATCCCTTTTCATTAAGCAATGAAGTTAATACTAGATCAATTTGTAACTAGTCAATCATACATATATTAGATCACACAGAGTAGAAAGGAAAAACAGAATTAAAAAGGTTACTGGATCGGGACTGTACAGGAGTCCACAGTGTGTACTGGGATGGATGAGGGGTTTCGGAGAGACCGCCGGTACCAAATAAGACAACAACTTTGATCTTCCAATACTTCCAATATAAAAAACTACAATTAATTAATACACAGGTAGGCTCTCAGAGGCTTAGCAGTCTCGAACGCTTTAAAGTCCAAGTTTACAGAACAAGTTTACATAAAACGTCTCATCTGTCAGCAAGATGCAACATCAAATTTCAAATTACACATTCACAATCTTTGACAAATTTCAGTATGAAAACAGAACAGAAAAACAGGGACAGTTTTCCTGTAAAACACAGGACAAAAAAAAGTCTTTGATTTAATTATATATATTTTTAAATAAAGTATTTAGTCAAGTATCTGAGCATACATACATAGTTTTACAAGAGAGCAAAGGCAAAAAACAACCACCCTTTCCCCGTCAAATCACTGTAATAAAAAATTATCCGTTACATTTGCATACGTCTAAAAAAAACCTCTATAAGATCTACAAGTTAAACGTCTGTCAAAATATTAGAGAAATCCATCTTTGTTTCAAAAAAAAAAAAAAAAACTGAAATAAGATATTGCACCTTTTTCAACCAGAGTACAATAAAATGACAATGAAAACAGAATACAAAGTACATGAGGAATTACATCATCAGGAACCGACTGCCATTCGCCGTTTATCGTGTAACAAAAGCATATATTTCTGTAACAAAAACATCACAGTTTTTTATTTATCGCACTGAATTAAAATGCTTTACGTAAAAGAAAAAAAAAGAAAAAACATTTTGTACACATTCTTAAAACATTGCATGACAAAACTAAACGATAACGTATTCAAGACTGCTAAGCCCACGATCATTTTATTGCAACAGAACTAGAAAAATAAGAGATTATATTGCGCGATCAATGAAATGCCGCAACTCCGGGGTTCGTTTTGGCGATATACATCTGAATATATATATATATCGTCGAATTAAAAAGGAAGAATAGAAAACAAACCAACTCTGAAACGGTCCAAAAAGGATCCCGGAAATTGCCCATTCGAATAAATGGTGTGTGTACACAAGGATTTAGTAACAATTTGATGTCCTGATTTAGAAATAGTTCTCTTTTTAAATCATATAAGTCATTCTACAGCTAGTGTTTCTCACTAAGAAAAAAAGTAAAAGTCTTCAAGGCGTTGCAAATCTAGAAACCTCTGTTACAAAAGGTCTGTTTTCCTCCTCGCAGTGATTCAAAAATCTTCAACTAAAGGGTCCGCAGTCGTCCGCTTTAATGATCCTGCGGGAGAGAGAACACACACCGTCAGCGTAACACACACACACGCACGCACTGGAGGACAGCAGATCCCAATAAATCAGATTTAGAGTTTGAAATGAGGCTCTTCTGCTCACCAAGACTGCGTTTATTTGATCAAAAATACTGTAAAAATTGTGAAATATTATTATAATGTAAATCAGATGTGAATATACAGTAAAGTGTAATTTATTCCTGTGAATGTTCAGCATCATTACTCCAGTCTTCAGTGTCACATGATCCTTCAGAAATCACTCTAATATGAGGATCGAGAAACATTTATGATTATTATCAGGGTTTAAAAACGCTCATATTTTTGCATATTTCAGGATTCTTTGATGAATAGAAAGTTCAAAAGAACAGCATTTATTTGAAATGGAATCTTTTGTAACATTATTAATGTCTTTACCGTCACTTTCAATCAGTTTAATGCATATGTGATGAATTAAAGTATTGGTTTCTTAAAAAAAAAAATCATACTGAGCCCAAACTTTTGAATGATATCGTGTCATGTTTCTGGAAAATCCTCATATTAGAGTGATTTCTGAAGGATCATGAGACTGGAGTAATGATGCTGAAAATACACAGGAATAAATTACACTTTACTGTATATTCACATAGAAAATACAGTAAAATTTGAGAAATATTATTCTAATGTAAATCAGCTGTTTTCGATCAATAAATGCAGCTTTGGTGAGCGGAAGAGACTCTTTTAATGTTCAAATAACTCCAACATTTTGACCGGCAGTGTACAGTCTGATACACATCTCATGATGAATCTCTAGTGTAGTATATTTAAAAGTGTGTGTGTGTGTGTGTGTTTACCGGGAGGCCGGGAGCCTGTGTTTGTCCCTGGTTGTAATACGCCCCCTGCTGTCTGTAATACTCCACCCAGGCGGCGCTGTAATCTGGAGGAGAACTCTGCTGAGAACCAGGACCGGCTCCCTGAGCTACACACACACACACACACACACACACACACAGATGAGAACACTGACATTCAGCTACACTCCATCAACAATTTTACTTGATTTGCTTTCCTTTGCCTCACATGTTCAGCAACTGGTCAAAAGAGTGAAAGTGAAACTGGGTTTTTTATTTTAGAATTAAATCCTGCCGTTCCTTCGAGGCTAAACTCGAGTCTCCTCCATTTCTACAGCGCTTTAACAGTATAGAGTTTCACAGCAGCTTTACAGTGATAACAGGAGATTACAGATCACATAAAGTTATTGTCCAGATAAAGTTAGTTGTGATTGATTCACTTCCGTTGTAAAGATCATTAGTTATTAACTTAGCGGCCGCTAACGACACCGCTCTACAGAACACACTTAATGCGATCCGGCCGCTCATTCACACAACAGTGTTTGAGCTTGAATATTTCAATTTCTCAATATTTCGTGTCTAAATATTTACTTGTTGGAAGTATCCGTGTAATAATGTACATCCAGCCAGTGTTTCTCTCAGAATAAACCCCTTCAGGTGTGTGTGTGATCTCAGAATAAACCCCTTCAGGTGTGTGTGTGATCTCAGAATAAACCCCCTTCAGGTGTGTGTGTGTGATCTCAGAATAAACCCCCTTCAGGTGTGTGTGTGTGTGATCTCAGAATAAACCCCTTCAGGTGTGTGTGTGTGTGTGTGATCTCAGAATAAACCCCCTTCAGGTGTGTGTGTGTGTGTGTGATCTCAGAATAAACCCCCTTCAGGTGTGTGTGTGTGATCTCAGAATAAACCCCCTTCAGGCATGTGTGTGTGTGTGTGTGATCTCAGAATAAACCCCCTTCAGGTGTGTGTGTGATCTCAGAATAAACCCCCTTCAGGTGTGTGTGTGTGTGTGTGTGTGTGATCTCAGAATAAACCCCCTTCAGGTGTGTGTGTGATCTCAGAATAAACCCCCTTCAGGTGTGTGTGTGTGTGTGTGTGTGTGATCTCAGAATAAACCCCTTCAGGTGTGTGTGTGATCTCAGAATAAACCCCCTTCAGGTGTGTGTGTGTGTGTGTGTGTGATCTCAGAATAAACCCCCTTCAGGTGTGTGTGTGTGATCTCAGAATAAACCCCCTTCAGGTGTGTGTGTGTGTGTGTGTGATCTCAGAATAAACCCCTTCAGGTGTGTGTGTGTGTGTGATCTCAGAATAAACCCCTTCAGGTGTGTGTGTGATCTCAGAATAAACCCCCTTCAGGTGTGTGTGTGTGTGTGTGATCTCAGAATAAACCCCCTTCAGGTGTGTGTGTGTGATCTCAGAATAAACCCCCTTCAGGTGTGTGTGTGTGTGTGTGTGATCTCAGAATAAACCCCTTCAGGTGTGTGTGTGTGTGTGTGTGTGTGATCTCAGAATAAACCCCTTCAGGTGTGTGTGTGATCTCAGAATAAACCCCCTTCAGGTGTGTGTGTGTGTGTGTGATCTCAGAATAAACCCCCTTCAGGTGTGTGTGTGTGTGTGTGATCTCAGAATAAACCCCTTCAGGTGTGTGTGTGTGTGTGTTCTCAGAATAAACCCCCTTCAGGTGTGTGTGTGTGTGTGTGTGTGTGTGTGATCTCAGAATAAACCCCTTCAGGTGTGTGTGTGTGTGCGTTATCTCAGAATAAACCCCTTCTGGTGTGTGTGTTATCTCAGAAGAAACCCCTTCAGGCTGATGGAAGACCTGATTCTGATCACCCTGACAGGGTTTATTCTGAGATAACACACACACACACCTGAAGGGGTTTATTCTGAGATAACACACACAAACACCTGAAGGGGTTTATTCTGAGATAACACACACACACACACACACCTGAAGGGGTTTATTCTGAGATAACACACACACACACACACACCTGAAGGGGTTTATTCTGAGATAACACACACACCTGAAGGGGTTTATTCTGAGATAACACACACACACACCTGAAGGGGTTTATTCTGAGATAACACACACACACACCTGAAGGGGTTTCTTCTGAGATAACACACACACCTGAAGGGGTTTCTTCTGAGATAACACACACACCTGAAGGGGTTTCTACTGAGATAACACACACACCTGAAGGGGTTTCTTCTGAGATAACACACACACACACCTGAAGGGGTTTATTCTGAGATAACACACACACCTGAAGGGGTTTATTCTGAGATAACACACACACACACCTGAAGGGGTTTCTTCTGAGATAACACACACACCTGAAGGGGTTTATTCTGAGATAACACACACACCTGAAGGGGTTTCTTCTGAGATAACACACACACCTGAAGGGGTTTATTCTGAGATAACACACACACCTGAAGGGGTTTATTCTGAGATAACACACACACCTGAAGGGGTTTATTCTGAGATAACACACACACACCTGAAGGGGTTTATTCTGAGATAACACACACACCTGAAGGGGTTTCTTCTGAGATAACACACACACACCTGAAGGGGTTTCTACTGAGATACACACACACCTGAAGGGGTTTCTTCTGAGATAACACACACACACACCTGAAGGGGTTTCTACTGAGATAACACACACACACCTGAAGGGGTTTCTTCTGAGATAACACACACACACCTGAAGGGGTTTCTACTGAGATAACACACACACACCTGAAGGGGTTTCTTCTGAGATAACACACACACACCTGAAGGGGTTTCTTCTGAGATAACACACACACACACACACCTGAAGGGGTTTCTTCTGAGATAACAACGGTCTCGATGTACATTATCCCTTGCGTAAAGTGAAGGTTATAATAACCCCGCGGAGGTCAGATGCTCTTACTCTGTTTCTTGTAATATTCCTCCCATGCTTTGCTGTAGTCGGATCCGCTGCTCTGGCCTTGGCTCTGCTGACCTGCACACAAAACACCCGTTACTATTAGAAACACACACACTGTGTGTTTGAGAGTGAAGCGCAGCGCTGTGTTGATTTACATGTGAGCAGCTCATGATCCGCCAGTGTTTCCAGCGTCTCAGAGCGTCTCGATTCATCCGCATCTTCATCCGCATCTGAGGTGAGTTTGAGTTGCTTTAACATGCGCCAAACATCTCAACAAACTCATAATGAAAAGCGCTGATCAGCAAAAGAGACGCTTGCGGTTTTACGCCAAAATAAGAGTCTGATGGTTTAACGTTTGAAAACGAGGAAATTAAGACAAAATTACCATTGTAGTTTTACAGTTGTAATGCAAAATAAAATTATTATTATTATATATTTTTTTAAATACAATTTTTTTTTATTTTACAGATAAATTAAAAAAAGTTATTTATATATCAGTTTTTTTACTAATAAAAATGGTTGAATAAAATAAAATATGGAATTTATTTTTATTTTAATTAAATGTATTTTAATTCATTTAAATAAAATAAACGAATTAAAAAAATTTAATAAAATAAATTCCATATTTTTTTATTTAACAATATTTATTAGTAAAAAAAATCATAAAAATTCTCTGATAAACGCAGTATAACACCGTACAATTACTATTGTAATTTTACAGTTGTAATGTAACATTAATATTATATTTTTACTATTGTAATATTTCTCTGTAAAATAAAACATTTTATTTAATAAACAATTTAAGATAAATAAAATAATTGAAGCTAAATTATATTTATAATTTAATTAGATAATTATAATTTTATAAATTAACTTTATAAAAAATATATATTAATTATAAAAAAAAAAAACATTGTTGAAAAAAATAATAAAGCCACACTGATATACAAATCACTTTTTCACGCCAAATTGCACGGCAAATGTGATTTTTTTAATCACATTTTGTATCAATTTCTCTGATAAATACAGTATATAGATTCAACCCCCCCCCCAAAAAAAAATTTGAGTGAAATCTAAACCAATGAGAATTGAAGTGCAATTACAGGCCCAATCAAATCACTGCAAAATTGAATACATAGAAGTCCATAACAATAGGGCTCGACGCACCGTGTTAATATGAATGAATTTTCCCTATTGCTTTTTCACAGGTGTGTTACCCGTGTTTTGAACTAAATGTTGCATTGTGTTTTAGGGTTAGTGGAAATGTGCTTAATATTTTTATTATACATTTTTTATTAATCATTTCAAGAGCATTTTTACAGTTCATAACACTGTAAATGGATCATGGAGGGTCTTTTTGTGCGCAACTACACACGTTCATCTGCCGAGTAATGACAAAACAACAACAGTGTTTCAGTCCATTCAAAAGCGGCAGAAAATAATATGACGGAGCCGGAAAATTGTTAGTCAGGCAAATAAAACCTCTCAAGCGAGTCCCTGTGATGTCGTCTACACAGAAGAGACACAGTGAAAGTGTTTCAGAGGTACTTGCCTAGCTTTTTATAATACTGCTCCCACGCTTTGGAATAGTCCATCTGGCCAGTCTGAGATCCATTATGACCTGAAACGACCAGAATTAAATTAATCTGACGGTCCTCAGAACACTGTCAATCTCGTTATTACTATTATTAGTTATTATTTTGGTCAACGACTTTTTTTTTTCCACAGGCGAAAAAGAGCCGAGAACTAAAAAAAAAAAAAAAAGTTTTGAATGACTAAAACTAGGTCTGCACGATTATGACAAAATCATAATTGTCGATTATTCCCTTGAAATTGCGATTATTAATTACGATTATCACAATTTACATTGAATTATGTTTTGAATAGCTTTATGCCATTGTTTGAAGCGACTGCATGCCATATTATATTAAAATAAACAAGCTGAAAACACAAGTCTTTAAAAACTTGTTTGCTTTTCTATAGCATTAAGTCACAAATCTCATTCATATATATATATATATATATAAAATATTTAAAGACACTAAACAAAAGTAAATACAGGTGAAACTCGAAAAATTTTAATATCGTGCAAAAGTTATAATTTTGATGATTATGGCTTCTTATGTAAACCCCAAATTCAAAATCTCAGAAAATTAGAATATTACATGAAATCAATACAAAAATTATTTTAAATACAGAAATGTCAGCACTCTGAAAAGCATAATCACGCATATGTATATAGTTATATATACTAAATATATCAGTTTCACCTTTTAATTACTGAAATACACAAACTTTTGCACGGTATTCTAATTTTTCGAGTTTCACCTGTGTATACACATGGTATTATGTTATACTAAAACTAAAATAAAATAAAAAATGGGGGAAACCCTTCAGATAAGCT
Source organism: Tiaroga cobitis (assembly GCA_030578255.1). Classification (NCBI taxonomy): domain Eukaryota; kingdom Metazoa; phylum Chordata; class Actinopteri; order Cypriniformes; family Leuciscidae; genus Tiaroga; species Tiaroga cobitis. The sequence continues at coordinate 60,124,879 of CM060595.1, read as the reverse complement.
GTAGAAAGAATTTTTTTTGTAATTGCGCCTTTAAATGATTACCTAATTTGTAATCACGATTACAAATTCGATTGATTGTGCAGCCATAACTAAAACCACGACGAATCTATTGACATCTTGGTCAAGGTATAAAAACTGAACATAAGTGTTGGTAGGGAGGTTTGGGAAGATCTGATGTGTGTGTGGGAGATGCGCACATCTGAACTGTATCGGAGTCAGCATGCGCTGGATGCACGTCTCATGAAGCGCTCAAACATGTAAACGTCTGGGAGAAAGAGGAGCAGACGTACGGATGGATCTGAAGAAGAGTGACGACCAGGGTTTGATATTAACAGCCGCCAGATGTGGATAAAAATACAACGCTGTCAATCACCAGACAATTCGGCGTTTAACTTGTTATGTTTACTCACTTTGCTGGGAAATTTGCCGTGTATAAGCCAAATCTGAGTCATCATGATGTATTAAATACAGTGTATTGCTCAGAATCTGCTCATATCTGCTTACTTGCACACACTCACACAACACATAACGGCGCGCTTGTTCATTTGCACTGAAGCGATAGTGAAGATTAAAAAGCGTTTGGTGAACAGAAAACACATTATTATCCAACATCCGACATTTGTTTAATGTTCTTGGTACTGTATTGATCGCTCCACCTAAAACACATATTTGGTGAAAAGGATGAAAGAGGAAGAGAGGAGATGCTGGATGACGGATTTTGAATGTATGAAATCCAAATTGTATAATATATATATAGCTGTGACGTAGTTAATCTGCTTTATTTCTTTTATTTTGTCTAGCAGAAGTTCTGAATGTTCGGTAGTTTAATTTATTAGCCAAAATGGGCAGTGAGTGAAAAAGTTCATTTCAAACCCTGTTGACGACTCTATTCGGTGCGGTTTTCTGCGCGCACACACACACACACACACAGTAGCAGCGCGCGAGTACTGAACTGAGCTCTCTTTCACGTCTGAATGGACAAATACACACAGCATTATGTCTAAAAGTCAGTTTTGGAGAGGATAAACACAGTCGGTTGTGTCTTTACTGAGCGTAAACGGTTGAGAGAATATCAGATGTGCATCAGTGCACTCGGCCTTAAAGAGACAGTGCGTAATAAACCTAATATTAACCTGTGCACTTAATATTAATCAAACACCAAAAGAAAAAGAGAAAAGCATTCACTGGTCTTTAACAGCTTTAATAGGGATTACTTATATTTAATTATTTATTTATACAAATAAATGCCTGTTTGAAAGAATAAAGATGGATGTACGCAAGTGGTTATAAAGAACGCATATATCATTCATTGAAAAGATTGTGTTGTACTTTAGAAGTGGTTTTATTTTTATGTCTCTATTGAATGTTCAAACTTTAAAATCATTCATATTAACAGGTTAATTATAGATGTTTTCTCCGGGAGTATTTAATGGGTTTGGAAATTGTTGAGAAGTTCTAAATTAATGCGTTACAATTTTAACGAAACACATTAGATATTCATCGACTAAACCTACTGTAGATTTAGCCGACTAAAATTGTACGTTTCGTCGACTAAAACAATTCCGATGAATAAAATATGGCTAAAAGTAAATGGCATTTAGGTCAAAAGACTGACTAAAACGAAATGAAGCAGTGAAAATGAACAAGTGGTGTAGAAGAAACTTGAGATGTGAAACTCACTGGGATCCTGCTGGCTCTGGGGTTGCCATGTCTGATATGTGGTTCCCCATCCACCAGTCATGAACGTCTGCGGACCACTGAACAAAACAACACCTCGCAGGTTAAACACACACACGACACAATCTGGCCTGAAACACACGGCTGCACACGGAAGTGATGTGGAGAGTCACGTGACCGCTTCCGGTGAAGAACTAGACTCGTTTGTGAGACTCAATGTTTCTTTAAAGGGGTCATATAATGCCATTTTCATACAAGTTAATATGAATGTTTAGGGTCCAAATGAAAACTTTGTAATATACTTTTATTAAAAATTCTCGTTAGTATTGTAAGAAAACACAAATTTTACCTGGTCAAAACCAGCTCTGTTTTCAGCACGCCGTTTCAGTGCATGTGCCTTTAAATGATAATGAGCTTCGCTGACTCCGCCCCTCTGTTCTGTGGAGTGTTGCCTTGACAACAGTTTAGGGTATATATTGGAGAGAGAATGGCAGCGGGAGTCTCTGAGGACACATCTGTGCAACCGTATCAGTTTGAACCGGAGTCGGACCCGGAACAAGATGACGGCCCAGAAGAAGTTCGACAATTAAGGCTCGAGCAGGACGTTTCTGAATGGTTGGTTAACGTAACGTCACTTTGATCTATTTTTGTATGCACTGGCAGGGTAGAGAAGTGAGATACGAACACTGTGTTTACTGATGTAATGGTTAGTTCGTTGACAGATTGATGTTACAGTTAATGGTCATGAAATTTTCTTTTTTCGCGATTTGCAAAGATTAATATAAAGGTTAATAACACTTTACACTCACTTCTTCTGGAGGTGCAGCGGGACACGAATAGCACTGCCAACACACATTTCAGTACAATCAACTTGTAAAAGTGCATGTACCATTGTATGACCCCTTTAAATCTCAGTTTTGAGGAACTCAAGCAAACGAGATCCTGAAGGGAGATGATATTCTGCTCTGCTGTTACACTGAAGCACTTACACTGACTGACTGAAATGAGGAAAGAGAGGGAGGAAGGAAGGAAAATTAAATGAAAAGGAAGAAAGGAAGGTAAGAAATTTAGCAAGGAAGGCAGGAAGGGAAGGAAATGAAAGGAAGGAAAGAAGGGAATAAAGGAAGGAAGGAGGGAATAAAGGCACTCACTTCTGATGAGGAGTCGCTGGTCCTTGAGTGAAAGGACTGAGTCCAAAACTGCTGTTTCCTCCCATTCCAGACGCCTGAGAAGAAGAGGAACACCATCACACACACACTCATCTGATCATCATCACACACACTCATACACACTCATCTGATCACAATCACACACACTCATCTGATCATCATCACACACACACACACACACTCATCTGATCATCACACACACACACACTCATCTGATCATCATCACACACTCATACACACTCATCTGATCACAATCACACACACTCATCTGATCATCATCACACACACACTCATCTGATCATCATCACACACACACTCATCATCACACACACACTCATCTGATCATCATCACACACACACTCATCTGATCATCATCACACACACACTCATCTGATCATCATCACACACACACTCATCTGATCATCATCACACACACACTCATCTGATCATCATCACACATACACTCATCTGATCATCATCACACTCATCTGATCATCATCACACACACACTCATCTGATCATCATCACACACACACTCATCTGATCACAATCACACAAACACACACACACACACACTCATCTGATCACAATCACACACACTCATCTGATCACAATCACACACACACACTCATCTGATCACCATCTCACACACTGAACACACACACTCATCTGATCACCATCACACACACACTCATCAGACACACTGAACACAGTCATCAGACACACTCATCAGATCATCATCACACACTCATCAGACACACTGAACACACAGTCATCAGACACACTCATCTGATCATCATCACACACACTTATCTGATCATTATCACACACACTGAACACACACTCATCTGATCATCACACACACTGAACACACACTCATCAGATCATCATTACACACTCATCATCACACACACTGAACACAAACTTATCCAACACACTGAACACACACTCATCTGATCATTATCACACACACTGAACACACACTCATCTGATCATTATCACACACACTCATCTGATCATCATGATCTTTGCAACGGAAGTGACTCAATCAAAACTAACTTTATCTGGATAATAACTTTATTCTAGAGCTGCTGTAAAGCCTAAACACTCTCTGTTACTGTAATCTCCTGTTATCACTGTAAAGCTGCTGTAGTAAGAGGAATCGAAATTAAAATTTTATAACAAGTATCCGATTCCAGAACTGAAAACTCTCGCCATCCCCAAACTTTCAAATGGTAATGTGAATTTTACACCCAATGCATCACCCAGTAGAAAGTGTGTATTAGGCGTCCGCTCACCCCGATCTTCTCGTCGATCAGCTGCCGGGCCATCTCCATCTGCTGGGGGGATCCGCGGATGGAGAAGATCCGCACGTTCGGGTCGGTGTTGGGCGGAGGGTTCCTCTGCAGCTCCACGTGGGCTCCGGACTGCTGGTTGATGTTCTTGATGGTCTCTCCACCTGAGCAGAACACAAACACACATTTCTGGACTCAATGATCCCATGTATCCAATGCAATACGTCCCGTTTAAAGCTTGAATAACCGGGATGAGATGGATATATCAGCTGATCTTTAGCATTTTAAAATTATCAGCATTGGTCGGTAATTTTCTGGGACTTTTATTTTGACAGCATTTGGGACTTTTATTTCGACAGCACTGAGAACAAACACACATTTACATAATTTTAAGTCCCCCTGTGGTGAAAACCCAGCTTTTAAGTAAATAGCAATATTAAGAAAAAGACAAATAAAATTACTAAAAATAATACGTCCTGTTTAAAGCTTGAATAACCGGGATGAGATGGATATATCAGCTGATCTTTAGCATTTTTTAATTATTAGCATTGGTCGGTAATTTGAAATTATCAGCATTGGTCGGTTATTTGAAATTATCAGCATTGGTCGGTTATTTACTGGGACTTTTATTTTGATAGCACTGAGAATAAACATTTATATCATTTTAAAGGTGCTCTAAGCGATGTCGGGTGACGTCACTTCTTGTTGACGTTCGGAGTATTGTCAAACAAAATGGAGGCTAGCTAGACCTCATCCCCCCCCTTCATTCAAGATGTAATGTCGCCAAGTGAGATAAATGCTTTCATATAATGCAGAAAAAGAGAAACATTACCAGAAAAAACACGATAAAACGCTTCGCCACCTGAGGTTATAACTTTAGCTCCCATACAAGGATGCAATAATAGCAAGATAACGTTAGTTTCGCGTTTCCCAGTGAGCATAAACAACGGCTCCGTCGTAAACAAATTTAGTCAAAGTTGTCAATAGGCTATGAATGAACATTCAAATTCATAACAGAGTGGGTGAAAACAATCATTCACACAGTCGCCCTACTGTGAGTTTGTAGATCGATCGCTAACGTTAGCTGCTAGAAACCTATATGTTGTATTCACCAAAGTTAGCACTGAGCGCATTGTTCAGCTAATTATATCCTTGTGTTTGTTAGGCGAACATGAACGATCAACTTATTTTGACAGCACTGAGAACAAACACACATTTATATCATTGTAAGTCCCCCTTATGTGAAAACCCAGCTTTTAAGTAAATAGCAATATTAAGAAAAAGACTAATAAAATGACAAAAGCAGATAACAAAATGACTAAATTAAACTAAAATAAAGATGAATACCAAAAAAATAAAAGCCACTTCAAAAAATAAAAACACTGAAATAACACTGGTCTGTGTGAATATGATGCGGATAAAATTCAATTGTTTTTCTCATGCAATTTATTAAATTATCACTAATTTAGTAAAAATGTTAAAATAAGTATAAAATGTATTTCAGCTATTAAGCAGCATGCTTTTACTAAATCATTCATACATAATAAAAAATAAAATAAAAATCAGTTGAGCAACATAAAGCATATATATTATAATATTAAAAACATTTCTGTTAATTGATATAAAGCTGAAATAAATTTATTTCAGTTTATTGACAACATTTCTAATTTTCTTTTTTAACTAAATATATTTTAAGTTAAAGCACTAAAATAATTAACTAAAATATATAATATACTTTAGAATTAAAATATATTTATAAAAAAAAAAAAAAAAAAAAAAAAAAAAAAAAAATTATATATATATATATATATATATATATATATATATATATATATATATATATATATATATATATATATATATATACATACATACACACACACACACTTAGTAAAAAATTGTGAAATTAATATAAAATTAAATTCAGCAATTGTTGAGCATGTTTTTCCTATATCATGCATATCGGCAACGGCCATAAACCCCCCCCCAAAAAAACATCAGTTGAGCAACATGAGGCATCTTTAAATCACCAGCTCGAGGGAAAGCTCGGGGCCTCGGGATTGTGTGCGAACACAGAAACGCCTGGTAAAGGGAAACACAGCAATGCCTGAACATTTGTTCACTTGTGGGAGACGCATCTATGCGGCGTGACCCCGGCTGACCCCGGCTAAAAACGCCCATCAAAAACACTCCCCCTCTCTTCGCCTCGATTGACTGAGACGAGCCATTAAGCTATCGTCAAACAAATTTACCTTCTGCATTAATGAAGCCATTATGAGCTCCAGGTCAGATAAAGAGCCGAGAGGACTGGTTAAAACTACTGGTGGTCTTCGACACACACTGAAAAGAGTCTCACAAAGCGGATCAACACTGAGATCTGTGTCTCACACTGAGGTCAGAGCTGGGTATGAGAAGCGCAAATCACCTAGTTAATGCATTAACTGGCAGATAATTATCTTTCTTTCATTTTCATAATTTTGCATTGAGGTTTGTTGACGTTCATGATAAAATGCATCGTCTGAAGGAGATTTGATGGCAAATGTGGACAGATAAATTACATTTACACATCAAAATGACTGCATATATAACCATTGTATTAATAATCCATTAGCGATTCTGACAATCTCTAATGTAAATTAAAACAACTGAGATTCATAACTGAACTGCAATTTCAAGAAAAGAAAATTCTTGAATAGTTTAAAAACCTGAAATATTTCTACATCAAAACAGTCAAGAATCAAGCAATAAATATTACCCACAATCCACTGTGTAACAGTGTTATTTTAGTATCATTGCAATACTGTTACAGTTTGTTGATATTTTCAATTAGGCTTAAAGCTAGTCATTTTTATTAGTTTTTGAACATTTAAATGTTGTAATAGAACAAAACTGACCGTTATTTAAATGTATTAATAGAACAAAACCGACTGATATTTAAATGTATTAATAGAAGAAAACCGACTGATATTTAAATGTATTAATAGAAAACAGACCAATATTTAATTTATTAATAGAACAAAATGGACTGATATTAAAATTAAATGGAACAAAAATGACCGACATTTAAATCTCATAATAGAACAAATTAAAATTTTTATTAAGTTCTAGTTTTAGTTACTTTAGCACTTTAAAAAACTAAAGAAAATGATCATTTCTGTTGTCAAATAGCTGAAAATATTTTTTGTAATATTTTATTTCAGTAAACGAAAAGGTTTAGTTATTCAATGATAATAACTCCCATGCACTCAAACTCCAAGAGAAAAAGTGTGCGTCTAAACGGTAACCACTTCATGCGCCAGTGAACGTCACGTCCCTCATCGGATGAATGGCACAGTTTAGACCACCCAGTAGATGTTTCACGCACTTCTAGTCTAATAAACAGCTTAAAGGGTCCCTATAGAGTGAGCACTTATAAGGGTCATTGTATACAGTGATGTTTCTGAACAACGCGCATCTGGCAGGACGAGTTTTGTTTGAGAAAAGTATAATTTTCACCAACTCAATTGATTCCACAATGTGTGTTATTATTCAGTACTTTCATTACAATGCAATTATAAAACAACTTTACAAGCAATGCTTCCTAGTTTTGTTGTCTGTCGCTTTAAATGCTCGAGAGCTGGATTCTGATTGGCTGTCAATGTTTTTATAGTTCATCAGCTGAAAACAATCATTCTACGATATCGTTCCTCATTATCATTATAGTTGTGGTGCGGACTTCTCTATTATAATATATTTAGTTATCGTCCTTGAAGTGAACAGGCCTTTACTCTGGAAGCTTGGCTTTGTGGTACCCGAACATTGGAGCGCTAGATACGATCAATTGCTTGTGACATTTAATGTTATTAATAGAACAAAACCGACCGATATTTAAATCTCTTATTAAAACAACTGATTATTTAAAATCTCTTAAAAGAACAAAACCGAACGATATTTAAATGTATTAATAGACCAAAACAACCGATTTTTAAATCTCTTAAAACAAAACCGACTGATATTTAAATGTATTAATAGACCAAAACAACCGATATTTAAATGTATTAATAGACCAAAACAACCGATATTTGAATGTATTAATAGACCAAAACAACCGATATTTGAATGTATTAATAGACCAACACAACCATTATTTATATATCTAAATAAAACAAAATGACCGATATTTAAATTTATGAATAGACCAAAAACAACCGATATTTAAATTTATTAATAGACCAACACAACCGATATTTAAATCTCTAAATAAAACAAAACCGACCGATATTTAAATGTATTAATAGACCAACACAACAGATATTTAAATGTATTAATAGACCAAAACAACCGATAATTAAATCCCTTATAACAAAACCAACTGATATTTATATTTTCAGCACAAACGCAGGTAATTCACACACACCTCTCATCTCCCACTGCAAACATCAATAACAACTGATACTATTATACTATGGTCAAGTGCCAGCAAAATAAGCGACTGAAATAATCCATGGCTTTATTTAAGCGAAATAATCCATGGCTAGCTGTGCATTAAACTATTTGAACGCACTCCGCTTCGCAGGAGGTTTTGTTGCCTCAACGTCGTGCATTAAAATCATTTAATGCACAGGATTATCCGTAACATATTGTAATATGTTTTTCAAAACTTGCACCTTAGAACCGATTTCAACACTTGCGTTCTCGAGCTCAAACACTGTTGTTGTGCAAATAACCAACCATAATTAAAAGTTTTCTGTTAGAACTGTGTCGTGTTAGCGGCCCCTAAGTTAATAACTAATGATCTTTGCAATGAATCGATCAAAACTAACTTTATCTGGACAATAACTTTAGTCTAGAGCTGCTGAAAAGCCAAACAAACTCTGTTACTGTAATCTCCTGTTATCACTGTAAAGCTGCTGTGAAACTCTATACTGTTAAAGCGCTGTATTCAGGGTTCCCACACCTCAGTTAACTTCCAATTCAAGGACCTTTCAAGGACTTTCCAGGTCCAACACCCTCAAGCTCAATGGCTTAATGTGGGAACACACTTATTGTGTCCAACAACAAACGTTGAGGTTCCATCGTAGTGGTTTTGTGCGCGCGTTAACGTCACAGCAACGTACAACACAGAGTACCGCATGGCGGGAAACACTACACGTGTAACTAACGTAAATCAAGCAAGCTAGAGTGGCATAGGCCACGCAGTGCAGGCGGAATAACACATTAGCAGAGGGAGCGAATAATAAGGAATATTTTTATGTTTATTTTAAAAAACTTTCCAGGGCCTTGAATTATTATTTTTTCAGATTCACAAACTTTCAAGGATTTCAAGGACCCGTGGGAACCCTGTATAATATAGAAGGTGACTTGACTAACTGTATTTTAGCTTAGCACATGGTCTAGTTCTTACCTTTCCCAATCACAAGTCCGCACTTATCCGCAGGTATTGTGTAGGTGACCTCCTGCAAGCCTCCAGGAGTTCCCATGTTCCAATCACCACGACCTCTGCCACGACCTCTGGGTCCAACCGGACCGCCAAAACCATCACGCTCCTGAGTGACAAACAGAGAAACTAAATAAAACACGAGCCACACAAAACATCCAGATAGAAAGATTGTTTCATTTAATACCATGTCAGCATCTAAGGTTCATGAAAATTCATTGCAAAAATTCTATTACAAAAATCATATAAATACAATAAAACCAAGCAAACAACCAACAAGTCATATATATATATATATATATATATATATATATATATATAAAAATGTTCATTGAATCGATTGTAAAATTGATTTTCCATGTCTAAAGACGTTTCCATTTTCAACACCAAATATTGGCAAATCCACGGACACCTAACAGACATTAGGACGAGCGTAAAGAGGGCGCTTGAGACGCACAAGTCAGCAATATTCCTGATGATTTATCGGCGAGAAGTTTCGTGCACAGTGACAAACAGGAGCGCAACATTCAGGGATTGAGATTAACACCCTCGACCCGCCAAATGCGGGTAAAAATGAACTTTGGCGGGAAACGCTGTCAGATCACGAGACAATCCGGCGTGTTTCGGTGTTTACTCAGTTTGCTGGTGATGTTCGTGTAAGCCAAATCTGTGCGAATTTAGCGCAAATACGCAACTCGTGAGTCCTCATGATAAATTAAATACAGCGTATTGCAGAATCTGCTCATTTCTGGCTTACTTGAACACAGACGTCACTACGCAACACATAACGGCGCGCTTGTTCACTTGCACTGAAGTAATAGCGAATATTAAAAAGCATTTGGTGAACAGAAAAAACATTGTTATTTTCCAACATCCTACATCCTGTGTCCTGTATTGATCTGTCCACCTAAAACAAATAAAAAAAATAAAATAAAAAAAAAGGCCGTTAAAATCGATTCCCTATTTTCGTTTTCGAAACTTGTGTTGGTTGGTCCGATCGATTGTGCAATAGATTTTCGAACGTAAAGTGACAGCCCTAGTAGAAATAAAGCTAACTTGACTAGAATCGTGATGAAGTACGACAAACGGGCTATAATGTACCTGTGCCGTTTGGACCAGATCATTGATGAGGTGAACGGCGTGTTGACATCGGTCGGGCTGACCCATGACCTGGGCGATCCGGTCGGGACTGATCCCATCATCTGAAACACATTTAAATAACAATTCTGCTACCTCAATTCAAATTCAGTGATTGAATGAATTCAACAGGCATTCTCAAATGTATTGCTCAGCTGCATGTGAATATTCATTGGCTTGTAAACAGGCAGAGTAAACAGTGTAAACACATGTGCGAGAACAGTACATTAATCCCTGTAAATGTCTTAACGCTTCAGTGATCCCTGCTGGGCCTCCACGGGTCTTAAGAGATTTGTGTGATCAAGTGTGTTCCCAACATGCCCTGACCCGAGTTCACCAACATCCCGAAACAGATACAGATAAACCACACCGGGGGAGATACAGTAACTAAAACTGAAGCGGTTAAAACATTTCTGTTAACTGAAATAAATGTAAAATATAAATATTAGTTGAAAATCCTAAAATAAACAAAAAATATTCCAAAATATTAATAAAACTAAAATAAAACTGCCATTCATGATCTAGGATGTGTGGAAGTAATGGTAAGAATTGACAAAAAGCAGTAAACCTGCATTTTGATCCACAAACTCAGAGCAATGCAGTGAAACAAGCAAATGCAACTATGCTTTTTTTAAATCTGCTTTGGATCTTTGGACTTCTCTATTATAATAGATTTAGTTGAACGGGCCATTAGTCTTGAAATTCGGCACTGTGGTAACTGAACTTTACAGTGCTAGATGTGATCAATTGTTTGTGACATTGAAATCAAAAAATATGTAAATCTCTTAAAAAAAAAAAAAAACGATCGATATTTAAATATCTTAATAGCACAAAACCAACCGATATTTACATGCATTAATAAAACAAAATCAACCGTAAAAGACTGTAAAAGACAGACTGTTCCAACAGACTGTAAAAGACTGTTGGAATTACACTAATTGATCAAATACTTATTTTATTGCTGTAGTGTAAATCTGCTATTAGCTTATTAATTCATTTAAATATCGTCGGTTCCGTTCTACTAATTTAAATATCAGTCTGTTTGGTTCTTTTAACTAATTTAAATATCGGTTGTTTTGTTCTATTTGGAGATTTAAATATCGGTTGGTTTTGCTTGATTAATTCATTAAATATCGTCTGGTTTCGTTCTTCTAATTAATTTAAATATCGGTTGGTTTTGTTTTATAAATGCATGTAAATATCGGTTGGTTTTGTGCTATTAAGATATTTAAATATCGGTCGGTTTTGTTTTTTTAAGAGATTTACATGCATTAATAAAACAAAACCAACCGATATTTACATGCATTAAAACAAAACCAACCGATATTTAAATAATTAGAAGAACGAAACTAGACGATATTTAATTAATTAAACAAGCAAAACCAACCGATATTATTATCTAAATAATGATCTAAATAGAACAAAACAACCGATATTTAAATTAGTTAAAAGAACCAAACAGATTGATATTTAAATTAGTAGAACGGAACCGACGATATTTAAATGAATTAATAAGCTAACAGCAGATTTACACTACAGCAATAAAATAAGTATTTGATCAATTAGTGTAATTCCAACAGTCTTTTACAACAGGAAACAGTCCTCCAACTACAATAAGCGGCACAAAACCAACCGATATTTACATGCATTAAAACAAAACCAACCGATATTTAAATCTCTTAATACAACAAAACCAACCAATATTTTTTATTCATTAATAGAACAAAACCGACGGCATTTAAATGAATTAATAGAACAAAACAGACCGACATTTAATCGCTCAAAACAAAACCAACCGATATTTTAATTAATAGAACAAAACCAACCAATATTTAAATTATAGAATAAAACTGATCGACATGTAAATCTCGTAATAGATCTCGTACTTTTCTATTCTTTGTAAATCTGCTTTGGATCTTGTGTTGTAAAACGTGTAACAAATCCATTTCAAGGTAAAACACTCCTCAACCAAGATACCTCAGCATTTGCTTGAGTAGTGAAAGTTTCGCAAGTTCTTGTCTATATGGACAGAATAAGATGCAATATGAACCAGATTTTTTATACCGATAAGCATTTTTCATGCATGCTAATGTTGGAAACGCATCCAAAAGGAAAATAGCCATATTATGCTCATATTTACAAAGAAATTATTTTGTGCTCTACTAGAACAGGTTTTCCTGCTTGAATGTTGATTATTTCCCTCCTCTCTTCCCAGTCTGTCAGTAACACTGTTTACTTCCTGTCTCTATGAAGCCCCTCCTCCTGAAAAGCACACTGTGCTCTGATTGGTCAGCTGGAGCAGTGTGTTGTGATTGGTCGAGCGCTTCAAGCGTGTTTGGGAAATGCCCCGCCCCTTTCGATAATCGCCAGTTTAACACACTACTAACTAACTCAACCAGGCCCCGCCGCTTTATTCTGCGCATGAATTATTATAATGAGGAATATTGTGACGTGTTCGTTCCCGGAAGAAACTCAAGACTACAATGGAGGCGTTTCAGGAGTTGAGAAACACTGACACTGATATAAAATGCTCAAACAGCAACATTAATCACACTAAAGAAAGATGAACATTTAAAAAAACATAATAGGTCCTCTTTAAATAAAATGTTTGTGAACACTGACCTGGCTTAAACTGGATCCTGACACCCGCATCGTTCTGAATCTTCTTGATCATCTCTCCGTTTCTGCCAATGACGATTCCAACGGCAAACCTGGGCACTGCAACCTGTGTGTGCAAAACCTAATAATGAATTATTTCTGGCTTATTCTCAAGCTTAAAATGTCTTAACTGCAAAAAATGCTTTTCTTATTAAGTATTTTCTTCTCTCAAAATTGATTCTTAAATCAAGAAGCATTTACTAGATAAGTAAAATGACATAAGAAATTCTATCTTGTTTTCTAATAAAAAATAAAAATAAAAATTAAGTGAGTTTTTGCTTAAAACAAGCAAATTTATCTGCCAATGGGGTCAGAAAAAAAATCTCATTTCAAATGGAAAACAAAATTAAAGTTTTCTTACCCCATTAGCAGATAATTTTGTTTGTTTTCAGCAAAAAAAATCTTTTTTTTAATCAGGAAACAAGACTTATCTAGTAAATGCTTCTTGATTTAAGAATTTTTAGATATTTGGACTGGAAACAAGACAAAAATACTAAGTGAGAAAAGCATTTTTTGCAATGAATTCGAGCTCAGTAGTTGAACACTTCTTACATCGATGCTGCTTCCCAGCCTGGATCCGAAGTCACTGCGGCCACTCCTGAAATCTCCCTGATCCTTTTCCCTGATGATCTCAACGACCAGCTCCCGCGCTTGCTGTATAAAACACACGCAGAGTCAGACGTCATTCAACATGACTGTGGATCTGGGACTGTAAAGACCTCGATAAACTCTTTTTCATTCTTCGTTTAGGGGTTAAAATAAGTTCGAAACGCCTTTGCAGCAAACATCCTGATGATACAGGATGCACCGATACCTACCGATAACTATTTCGATTTAAAACCGATAACCGATATTTTGGCCGATTTCGATAACTCTTTCTATTTGAAACCGATATTTTGTCCGATTCCGATAACTCTTTCTATTTGAAACCGATAGCCGATACTGATAACTCTTTCTATTTGAAACCGATATTTTGGCCGATACAATAACTCTTTCGATCTGAAATGATAACCGATATTTTGCCCGATACCGATAACTCTTTCGATTTGAAACCGATAGCCGTTATTTTGGCCGATACGATAACTTTCTATTTGAAGCCGATAACAGATATTTTGGCCAATACCGATTACTCTATTCGAAGCCGATACACGATATTCTGGCCGATAAATCTAAATCATTTTTTTAGATGCTTTTTGAGAGGCTGATTACAAAAACAAAAGTCTAACCCTTAAAATCCATGTCCCAAGCACTTAAACATAAATCACACATACAGTAACCAGGTTTGAACCAGAGTGAATAAAAAAAAATTTTTTTTTTTTTGAAGTGATTCAAATCATATTTCAATCTATTCATAACCATCATGACAAACAGTGCGCTTCTGAAGTGTCTAAACCGAAGGAAATAATCCATTATTTATCAGCTTTAAGTACTTTAAAGTACTTGAATCTTGAAAATTTGATTCTCCCTTATTTTTAGAACAGTGACATTGAAAAACGAATGCGAAATTATTAGAATACCAATTTTGTGCAGTATACGTTTTACATGTTTAAATGTTTTTAAATTATTTTCTTATCAGTGCCTGCAATACTTTTGGCAGGACAAATCCCACACGTCTGACTTCAACGGATTGAAAAGAAGTAGATTTCCAAATCAAAGGTGGCGGAGCCTCATAGCCACACCCACCTATTACATCATCATCCCCACCACCGACCAATGGTAGTTGAAGGTTTTAGAAACTTTCAGAACTTCGAACGCATTTCATTTTGGCCTGATTTAGTTTGAAATGACGCCACACCAGTTCATTCTTCGATTACGCTGCAAGTACATTGGGGTTTTAATGTTATTAAAGAGACGAACCTGAACTTTATAAGGGTCTCCAGTGATTCTCAAGGGTTTGTCTGATCCAGTGGGCATCGGGTCGTCCTGAATCATGATCATCTTCACTCCTGTCCTCTCCTGTGGGCACACAAAATACACTTATTTAATTTAAATGCTTAACTACATAATTTGATATAAATGTATAACACAAAACTCATAAGGGGAAAACGTTCCTGTACATGTTGAACTTCAGGAGCATTAACCATTACAATGGAATCTAGAAAAATTCAAAGATAACATTATTTGGATTAAAATAAAAAGGATTAAAAAATAAAACCGAAACAAATAAAACCGATTTGAGATTTCATTGAAATATATTAGACATGCTTTTTTGATTACTAACATTTAAATTTAACCATTAAATCAGAGTTGAGAAATTTTTTTAAAAAAAAGAAGAATTTTACGAAATTTAAGAAAAAATAAAATGATTTAATATTCCCTACCAATAGTTTTAACAATTTAAAAAAATAATTATTTTAACCGTGTTGTGGACAAGAAACATGTCAGACTACACGTTGCTTCCCGACCAGTCATCACGTGCCGTCTCACTCGAACATACACACACTCATACACGCAGTCATTCGCGCTCTCTCACACACACACACTCACTGTCACACACACACTCACTCACTCACTGTCACACACACACTCACTCACTCACTGTCACACACACACTCACTCACTCACTGTCACACACACACTCACTCACTCACTGTCACACACACACTCACTCACTCACTGTCACACACACACTCACTCACTCACTGTCACACACACACTCACTCACTCACTGTCACACACACACTCACTCACTCACTGTCACTCACTCACTCACTGTCACTCACTCACTCACTCACTCACTCACTGTCACTCACTCACTCACTCACTGTCACTCAGTCACTCACTGTCACTCAGTCACTCACTCACTCACTGTCACTCAGTCACTCACTCACTCACTGTCACTCACTCACTCACTCACTCACTCACTCACTCACTCACTCACTCACTCACTCACTCACTCACTCACTCACTCACTCACTCACTCACTCACTCACTCACTCACTCACTCACTCACTCACTCACTCACTCACTCACTCACTCACTCACTCACTCACTCACTCACTCACTCACTCACTCACTCACTCACTCACTCACTCACTCACTCACTCACTCACTCACTCACTCACTCACTCACTCACTCACGAGGGAGGACCGGGGGAAAAAAAAAAATTAAACATGCTACTCTTTTTATCACGAGGGATCGGTTGTCATCCACTATGACACTATAGGAGATGAAACGCCCGTTGTCGTTTACGAATCCCCACGTCAATGGTGTAATCTGAAGCATGGCGTAACTTCCACCCGACCTGAAGTTGTTTGATGGTGTCGCCTCCTTTCCCGATGACCAGCCCAACTTTACTGGCCGGGATGAGGATCTCCTGGACGGCGCTGTTCCCGTCCATCTGACTGTGGAAGCCCGGCCCGTTCCGACACCGGTCCACGATCTGCCCCAACAACCTCTTCGCTTGCCTGACGGACCACAGATAGAGTTATTTAATGAGTCAGCATCTAAGGCTATTGTCATGGCAAAAAAAGATACAAAACAAGATAAAGATATAAAATAAAGGGTATTATTATTATTAAGGGCAGTGAACTCTTACTCGATACTTTCTGGAGTCCCAGTCAGGGTGCAAGGCCTGTCCATCATCCCTCCACTCTCTGTGGGAGAGAGAACACACACATAATCATAAACAAAAACAAAACCACAGCACAAACTGGGCGGCGCTTCGGCACCTGCGTCACAAACGGTTTCTGCTCAGATTTACAATCTCTTGTGGCCATCAAATGTTTATTTAACATCTTCAGAGATTGTTTTGTCTTTGGATCAAGGTTATCATCAACTAAAACTACAAAAATATTTGTTAATTGTAATAAAACTTGAACTAAATGAAAATTTGAAATGTTGCCTTGGCAATAAACTGAAATAAGTTTAAGTTAAAGCACTAAAATCAGCTGGAAATTAAAAATTTAAATAATAATAATAATCACACCTAAAAAGCAATGTAAAAAAAAAAAACTAATAAAACGACAAAAGCACATAACCAAAAAAATTAACTAAAATTAACATTAAAACAAAAAATATAACTAAACCTGAAATAAATTAATAAATGAAACAAGATTAAATAATAATTACAATAATAAAACTGACAAAAGCACAATTAAAAATAAAATAAACATAGATATACATACATATATATATTTATACATATAAAAAGACACAAAGTGAATATGGAGAACTGGAATCAGATTAACCCACCAGCAGCGATCTGGATCTTGCAGTTTGATTCCAGCTGAATTCTTGTGATCTGTTCGCCACCCCGACCGATTACTGACACACAATAAAGACAAAGAGCTCAACTTCTGTTAGGACTAAACCTCTACGCATGCTATTCCTGACAGAAGACGACGGACACGTTTTTCAACGACAGATTGAAGACAGAAGCAAATGACAAACAGAACAGCTGAATTTTTTTTTTTTTTTTTAAATGTGCGTAGAACTTGGTCAATACAAAAATGTCACAAACGTAATTTTTTTTGATGATTCATCCACAAACAATTAAATAAAAGGGCAAAATTTCATCTCAGAGAAGCTGCATTCGATTTTTGCAAACCCATTTGATTATAAAGCCCAAATATGAACATTATCTATCGGAAAATCTTCAGAGTTTCATTCAGATCTTCAGTACTTACTGAATCCCACCATCTTATCAGGCACTTTGTAGTCCTCTGTTATTATAGCCCTAAACAAACAACATACGCAGATTGTAAATATCAACCTAGGATTATTGTAGAAGAGACCACAATAGTTTTAACGAATAAAAGCGCTCACCTTGTACCATGTACCATTGCACCGAGCTGGTTCACCACTTAGATGAAGGAAAAAGAAAAAAGTATTAATTACTGATAAATACACAGAATATGGTCTCTCAGCCAAAAGTGACTCCAAACCCAAGGACACTTTATCAAGTAACATGCATTTATCAACTACACTAGCATAATTCCTTCCATTAGCTCCGTTTCCATCCAAAGTTGTGAATTTAACTTTGGAACATCGCATAAAACATTTGCGAATAAAGCAGCGTTTCCGTCCCATGCGTTCAAGAAAACATGAGTTGCAGAGCGTCAGACGAAACACAGTAAACGCATGTTCTCTTGCGAACGGATGCTGGTGTTTGGGAACGCAATCGTGCGAGACGCGTCTGAAAATAACTTTTTTTTTTAATAAGTATAAAATGTGTTTATGAAAAATGCGCAAAAAAAAACAATTTTCTATTTTTATATGAAATATATATTTTTCAAAACACGTTTTACTCTTAATATGCGAGGGAAAAAAAGCCATAAATCTAAATAAGCTGTGCTCCAAATTTGAGATTGATATCTCAGTAAATGAGCTTTCAGTGAGATTGTGTTCGGCCGCAGTACCGAACGCTTCCACTTGAGGAAACTCATTTCCAGTTTCATGAATAGCCCAAGTGACTATTTTTTTAGGTCAGTTTAAACTTTTCGAATCATATACATTACTTTTTTTTGTGCGTGTTCACACAGCAAGTGCAAACACCTTATGAAAACCAAGTTTCGTACCATTCCGATAAAGTAAAAAAAACAACAATGAAATAATAATAAGCTCAGAAATAACCGTACAGCACCAGAGGGATAAGGTGTGTTCAATGCATAGATAGGTTATATATAATGTATTATAACTGTGGTTACTATTATTCATGAGATCATTCAATGCATTATAAGGTGCAAGACGTAATTACTGCATTACAACAGTTTTATAATGCATTAGGTAACAGTTCATTTTATAACAAGTGTCCTTGTTACAGGTACTTACCATAGTAATACCAGTAAACTATGCATAATTACATGCAACTAACCCTTCTACCAATTCCTACCCTAACCCTATAGGAAGTACATGTAGTAAATCAATATTGCTTACAGGGGAAACTCGAAAAATGAGAATATGGTGCAAAAGTTCATTTATTTCAGTAATTCAACTTAAAAGGTGAAACTAATATATTATATAGACTCATTACATGCAAAGTGAGATATTTCAAGCCTTTATTTGTTATAATTGTGATGATTATGGCTTACAGCTTATGAAAACCCCAAAGTCAAAATTAGAATATTGTGAACATTTTCCATAAGCTGTAAGCCATAATCATCACAATTATAACAAATAAAGGCTTGAAATATCTCACTTTGCATGTAATGAGTCTATATAATATATTAGTTTCACCTTTTAAGTTGAATTACTGAAATAAATGAACTTTTGCACGATATTCAAATTTTTCCAGTTTCACCTGTAAGTACTTAAATATATAATTAAACTAACAATGACACCTTAAAATAAAGTGTAACCATGCATGCATATATATATATATATATATGGGCTTTAAGTAAAGTGTTACCCAAGTAAAAGTTGAGTAACAGCCAAGAGCAATTAAATAATGAAAAAAATCAACTTAGTGTAGTTTTTAACCAATGCATTGATTCGCTGTGTTTTTTAGCCTCAAGTGTTCAGGCCTCCAGCGCTCGACACAAATCTGCAAGCCACAGAAACAGGTTTCACTTCCTGAAAGACTCACTCTTGCTGTTTGTGCCTCTTTCGCAAGCAGTTCAAGAACAGAAACACCGATCAATGCCTCGTGCGGAAAAACACCGTCAAAGGGCAAAGCTTCATAAAGTCCTGCATTGATTTCACAGTTATTTCACGTGTCCGCACTGACACGAGCTGCACAACTGCCTGTGCACTCAGATCTCAGATCAGCAACACTGCCGTTACTGTCAAGACATCGCACGGCCTCTTACCTCCCTCGTCCAGAGAGCGCTTCTGCCCGCCGTAGCCATAGAGCGAAGCGTCGACGACCGGGGACGAGTTGTTCAGATGGGGAATCTGCTCTCCACTCATCTTAATCTAGAGGACATCAGAGACAACCAGCGGCTCAAACACACACTTATAGAGTCATTACAGTCACTGGAACACCAACAGGAGGAACGCAATGAAATATAAGTGGTATTCAAGAATAAATAAATGCAACAAAAAAAAAAGCTATATATTAAAAAATATTTTTTTTGCATTGGATTACAAATTTTGTTGATGCATATATGATTGATAAATGCAAACATGACAAATGAAACAAGAGCATGGGTTCTGCAATATTTACAGTCACCGTATTAACAACAGGACAGGAGTAAAGCAATGAAGTATAAGTTGTATTCAAAAATAAATGAAAGCAAAAAAGTTATTTTTTTTTGCATTCAATTTCAATTTTTGTTGCAATATATGATTGATAAATGCAAACATGACGATTTAAACAAAAGCATGAGTTCTTTCTTCATTATTTTAGTCACTGTATTACATTAAGTAAAGCAATGAAATATAAAGGCTATTCAAAAATAAATAAATGCAAAAAAGTTATTATATATTAATTATAATTTTTTTTGCATTGGATTACAATTTGTTTAAATATATGTGATAAATGCAAACATGAAGCATGTCATTTTATCATTCTTGCATCAAATAAACATTATTTTACATTATTCATTAAAATGACTATTACCAACCAACAGCAGTATAGCAATGAAATATACACGCAATTCAAAAATAAACTAATAAAAGCGCATATATATATATATATGTATATTTAAACTGAATCAACATGCACCAATGCTACATTTTTCTAAATGTCAATCATGTGTTAACAAAAGAGTATTCATCACTTCAATGAGCTCATTGTTTCTGCCTTTAATTATTACATCATTTAAATTCATTCACTTTTCGTAAACTGTGGTTTTGTACATGTACATTTCTGAAACGCATAACTTAGAAAGTTTCCTCTGATTACAGATCACGGTAAATTGTAATATGGACTCATGCATTTCTGTAAAGCTGCTTTAAAATGATGTGTATTGTGAAAAGCGCTATACAAATAAATTGAATTGAATATATATATATATAGTAGCTTTTTTTGCATTCTTCGTTAATTGCATTTATATTGAATCGTCTTGAAAAAATGAAATTGAATTTGCATGTTGCATTACAATTTTTTTGTTTAAAAAATATATATGATTGATGCAAATGAACAAGAAGATTTAAACAAAAATAAGTCATTTGATCATTCTTGCTTAATAACAAATATTATTTTAAAGTATTCATTTAAAAATCACTATATAGTAATGAAATATAAATGCAATTAAAAGAAATAAATGCAAAAAGCTATATATTATATATATTTTGCATTGCAATTTTTTTGTTGAAATATATATGAATGATATAAACCCCTGAATTACCCAACAGGAATATACCAATAAATTATAAATGCAATGCCTTTTTTTTTGCAGTTGCCATGAACACTTCATAAGGTTATGAATCAAAATGCATGTTTGTATGCAAGCACAATCTAACACACTGTTTGTACTAGAGGTCATGTATATCCGTCCAACAGATCACATTGCATGTACTTGAAACACTATGAATGAAATGTGCATTATAACCTTTCATAAAGCGTTTCTGAACCGGGAAACTGCATTGCACGTCACGAACGCTTTACGACATTTCATTCACTGGGGAAAAGCAAGTTTTGAAATTTGTTGAAAATGCAAGTATCTTCCAACTAGATACTTTCAGACATAGATAGCTGAACGTTAGATAAAGTCGAGTGTTTTGCATCATTGAAGAGTTAGAGTTGCACTAAACTGAAACGTCCAGAAAATTAAGAACAAAAACCAGAAAAATCTGGGAGTTAATACCGGTTAATACGCCAGTGCGTTTGAATGGTGCATGCAAGAAAAGCACTGTTAAACTCAAAGCAAGAGGCCATTTTGAGGAGAAAGACTTGAGTGGGGTAGAAAGAGAGAGAGAGAGAGACAGGCCGGTCTCCACCTCTTCCCTCCAGCTAAACCCTCTTTCTAGGGAATGCTGGGAAGGAATGCCAGCTATGCGAGAGCCTGGATAAATGAGCGAGCGAAGGGAAAGTCTCCAGTGAAACGCAGGAGTCGGTAAACAGCAGTGGAGAGGAATGCAAGCATGCGAAACACTGGACACTTGTTGCCCACTCGCCGGCGTCTCTCCACCGCTTTCAGGGACGACCGTTCACGCACAAGCAAGGAGTGAACTCAATGTAGGTCATTAATTACCCATGATGCAACAAGCCTAACACCTAACAGGGCAGACACGTCAAAGTCAGCGCAACAACGCGTGCGATTACGGGCGGAGAAACGAGACTTTACTTCTGGATTACGGATAATCAACACGGCTTGGTTTGATTGTTTCGATTAAACGTGATGAGACAGGTTTTAAAACACGACAGCTGTCATTGGACCTGATTATGCAACATGTTCACAAGCATGCCATCACAAATCAAACACAAACCAGCCCTCGCTTCATGCGGAGGGCAAACTACAGATAAAGTGCGCTGTGACACGCTGATAAATCAGGCCGTAAAGAGAGGACGACACCAATAAAATATAAATGCAATGCACAGATATATATTTGCATTGCACTGCTTTTTGTTGTTGTTGAAATATAAGGTGTGTGCAGGTTTTTTTGAAGGTACATTAAAGCAAATTAAGGAATGCATTGAAGCGTACACTATACATGCGCTCCAAATGTAATGTCTATGGAGAAACATGTTGCATTAGAAACACTTCAGAGTTTACATTTCCCCCCCCCCAATATTTGTGTCTTTTTTGCATTGCAAATCAAGATGCATTTACTTGAGATGCAAAAAGTCTTGTTTTCTGTGAAACGGATCAAAAAATAGTGAGTTTATAATTAAAACGAGCAAATATCTGCCAGTGGAATTACAAGCTCACTTAATCTTGTTCAAGTCTTTGTTTTACATCTGCATCTCAAGTAAAAGTATTTTGATTCAAAGAGGTTTAGAATTATAAAACAAGAGGAAACACTGAGGAAGATATTCACTTTTGCAATGCATGCAACATTTAATGTCATGACTATGAATTTATGCCCTGATTTGAGATCTTTTTAAACCCTAATTTGTGTAAGGGCGAATTTAGACTTTAAGACATGCAGAAACCCTGTGTGTGTGTGTGTGTGTGTGTGTGTGTGTGTGTGTGTGCGTGTGCATGTATGCATGTGTATATGTATACATGTATATACATACATATATATATATATATATAAAAAATACATATATTTACATTAACATGATTCAGAATTATTCATAGTTTTTAAATTTAAACAAAAGCATGCAATTTTATCATTCTTGCTTCATAACTAATATTTTTTGCAGCATTAATTTAACGTTCACAATCACGTCATCCCACATCAAACCCAAACGAGCGCTCGGCTGTGACGCGCTGATAAACCAGCAGAAACTGTGTGTGTTTTCAGAAACGGGCCTGTGCTTCTGGACGTGAGCCAGGGTCTATTTCTTCCACACTGAGCTGATAAAAGCTAAAGCACAGTCTCTGAACACGAGGGGCGGAAACACACTCGAGGAAAACTTACGACTGGCCACAGGTGTCCGTGTGTGTAGAGGGTCATGTGACCACGGACACGCGCTTCGACATGGAGGCCAAAAACTGCTCTTACACCATCAACTATCTGATGATTAAAGCCATGAAAACACCACAGAACAATAATGAGAAAAGAAAAAGCTAAAGCGTTCTATTATTAGACAGTAATAAGGAGCAGGGTTGTTATAATTGACTAAAACCATAAAACAAACATTGTCCCCGAAATCAAATAAACGATAACTGAATTAACATTTAAAAAAGAAACGCATTTTATTTGAGCTAATTGCCAACTTTTTTTATTTAGTTTAACTTGATGTACTAAAATAAACTAAAACTGAAATAAGTTTATGAAAAAATAGAAGTATAAAAAAAAATTGCATATACAAAAAAAAAAAAACTAAATCGTTATAAAACTTTGTTAAAATGAAACCGATAAGAATATAAAAAATAAAAACCAATTAACACTTAAATTATAGTATTTCAAAAATACTAAAATAACCCCGTAACTGCTGTAAAACCTCGAGTGGCTTATCGCTTTAAGAAACGGCAACGATAAAAAAACGAAAGACGTAAATTTTCCTTGTAACGAAACTTCCTGATTTTTGTGTGAATTATGACCGAGGCAACTAACGAATGCAGTTTAAAGTCCCACTGAAACAGGAAGAGAAGGCGGGACATATTGAATGGCTCCTCCCCCTTTTCAAATAGCCAATAGCGTTTAGTTTCCCTCACAGACTGACAGTTGTACTTGACAGCAGGGTTAGGCTTGTTGTTGTGACTCACATTCTTCGTGTTCATTAGTTTGAGATCTGTCTAATACGTTATTAGAGAGAACTGTCATACACAGAAATATTATATCGTGTGTCGATGTCCAGTGTTGCTGAGCAGAAACACAATCATGTTTCTCTCGGTCTCCTCAAAGTCCAGTTGGGTTTTCTCCTCGGCGTAAAGATTAAGAGCTTCATCTATCACTGTTTTACATGTTCGTAGAGTTAGTTCCTGGAGTAAATATATAGGCTATATAGCCTTTTTAAAATGGCGGGTGCCGGTGTTTTGGGTGCGTTCGGCCAATCAGCGAGGAGTAGTCCAGCAGTATTTAGCTTTTGAAGTGGATTTACTTAATGTAGAGTTAACGAAAGTTTGTAATGTTTAAAGCAGATGTCTTAAATGTCAGTCGACCAGGAAGATTTTATTAAAACGAGCCGTTCATTCATAAATACGCAAGATCGCTGTGAAAACACAGACCGGAAGACAAAAGACAACGAGCGCTGAAAAGGGGCGGAGCTACAGAAGCTCTATAGTGCTGGTTAAGTTTAGAGCGACTCCAAAGTAGTTCCTCGAACTACAATCGTTCCCAGTACCTGCAGTGCGAACACGCCGACGTCCATCCGGGAAACTTCCACCAATAGTTCTAGGAAAACCCTATTCTTAACCAACGCACACTTGGAAAACGTAATAAAACTCGAGCGTTTGAACAAACTCTGTGACAAGTCAACGCCCAGGTGGTGTTTATAGCATGGGGGGGGCGGAGCTTCAGATTCTAGAGAGCATTTGATTGGATAGAAGATGTGATGAGAAGCGGTGATGTCATAAAAATCCCTGATCCATTTTAGCGGAAGTGAGAGACTAAGTTTTGAATGCTTATATCTCCTAAATGCGAATTTTGTCATTGTTTTGGAGCTTATTCATCACTGTAAGGCTAACATTCATACTAAAAGCTAAAAAACCCTGTATATTTTGATTTCAGGTGGCCTTTAAACGCGGAACTTATAAAGATATTAAAGTTAACCGTCTCTACTCAATTTTATTATTGATCCGTCAGGCGCCTCCTCACAAGCAGCGGGCCTCAGGAGAGTTCCCTATGAAGCCGTTCAGAGCCTGCAACTGCACTAACGGCTCCAAACCGGCGTAGGGAAGAGAGTACCTCACTGTCAGCTGTACATGCATGTTACAAAGAAGCAAAAATAATGGAATATTCATGCAGGTTTTCCGCTCACGGCTGGTTTTTCGTGTTATGCAAGCGTGGCGCGGGCACATGCATGCATGACTCGTCTCAGAGAGTCTCATATTCACAGCTCACGCGTGTCTCTGCAACACTGCCGCGCGTCACGACAGCTGCTCACGACAGCAATCCTCAAATACATCACTATAGCACTGCGGGATACACCACTACTGGCTCATGTGGCGCAGCTACTGCAACTTTAAGTAGCAAAGTGCTCATATGAGCTGATATACTACATGCAACGCTACATGTAATGGTAAAATGCAGATTATTAAAAGTGCTCATATGAGCAGATATATTACATGCAATGCTACATATAATGGTAAAATTATGATTAATAAAAGTGCTAATAAGAGCAGATGTACTACATGCACTGCTATAATATGTATTGGTAAAATGAAGATTATGATTATTAAAAGTGCTGATATGAACAGATATACAACATGCAATACTATATATAAAAGGTAAAATTAAGATCGATTTTTAAAAGTGCTGATATGAGCATATATACCACATGCGAAACTATCTAATGGTAAAATGAAGATTGTGATTATTAAAAGTGCTAATATGAGCAGATATACTACATGCAAAACTATATTTAAAAAAATTAAGAATATGATTTTAAAAGTGCTAATATGAGCAAATATAGTACATGCAATGCTATACGTAATGGTAAAATTTAGATTATGATTTTTAAAAGTGCCCATATGAGCAGATATACTACATGCAAAAATAGGCTACATTAACTAAATGCAGAGTTTTAGACTTATCTTCAAATTTTAAACATAACGTGCTCAGACATGTGGCTTTAGCTGCAGTGCATTTCTAGATTGATACAATGCCAACGTCAATTTTATTTTCATGAAGACGTTTCATAAAAATATATTTCTAATAACTTTACAAAACTTTGAAGCTATTTATAACTTTTTTTCATTATGACAATAATTAATTCTACATTTACAATAAACTGCCAGGTGTCAGCTTTCAAATGAGATCATACTTGTGCTTTTAGTACAACGGGTTCATGAACTGCATCGGTTTCAGTTTGGGTATGCCATTTCTGCGGATTTTTCAAAAGTGGGGTTGCAGCTTAACAGGTTAAATTAAAAAAATTATTGTGATTATTAAAAGTGGCAGTATGAGGTATACTACGTGCAATACTATATATAATGGTAAAATGAAGATTATGATTATTAAAAGTTCCAATATGATGAGATATACTACGTGCAATACTATATATAATGGTAAAATGAAGATTATGATTATTAAAAGTTCCAATATGATGAGATATACTACGTGCAATACTATATATAATGGTAAAATGAAGATTATGATTATTAAAAGTTCCAATATGATGAGATATACTACGTGCAATACTATATATAATGGTAAAATGAAGATTATTATTATTAAAAGTTCCCATAAGATGAGATATACTACATGCAATACTATATATAATGGTAAAATGAATATTGTGATTAATTAAAGTGCTAATATGAGCAGATATAGAACATGCACTGCTATGTGTAAAGGTAAATGAGGATTATGAGTATAGTGAGCAGAAGCACAAGGCCACGCTGCTCTGAAGGACACAAACCCTTACAATGTGCAACACACACACACACACACACACACACACACACAGTGACAGTTGAAGTTTTTCTTCAGTCCTAAAACTGCCCGGAGCACATGATCATCGGTGTGGATTCACTACACGAGTGTGTGTGTGTGTGCGCGCGCGCTTAACACAAGTGTCAACGTGCACAACAAACTTCACACTGCGCACTTTCCGTCGTTTCGCGCAACGCGAGAGTTTGTCGCGCATCTGTTCGCGTGAGTCGAAGTAAGTTTTAAACGTGTGCATGACAACAACAGGTTGTAGCAGTTTGTTCCTGTAGTTTCTGATCGAGTGGATCGCAATAAAGTTGTTGTCGATGTTGGCAGCGTTAAGTTGTGTTTGATTCTTCCGCGTGCAAATTGTGTTTTATAGTTGTTGGGTTGTGGCCTTAATCTGTGTGAGTGAGTGTGTGTGTGTGTGCTGGAGTTTAAAAGCTCATCCAGCACTAGCAGCTAACAGGCTACACACACACACACACTCTCACGCCAAACGCGCACTCATTAAACACACACAAACACACAACAGACGCGTGCGGTCATCGACACACACATGCTGGCGTGTGTACCTGTCGCGGACGGTGAAACGGGTCCGTGAATCCGTCAGCCTTCATCCCGGCCTGAGCCACCGAGGCCTGTCCCTGCACCAGCTCCGCCATCATCATCATCACACACACACTCACACACACAAGCGCATAAACACACACACGGCGTACACGACCGACCCCGGAACAGGAAACAGCTCGACGGACCAACGCGAGACTTGAGAGGGAGACGAGACTCTGCGAGATTTCACACACGTGGTTCTAACAGCACTGAAAGAGTTCATTTTATTGCTTTTTTTTGTTTTGTTACTTAACCTGATCACACTTGATCATTTAGTCCTTAGCAAGTATTTTATTTATTGTACATCTTCACTTCATTTCAATTAATTTATTAATCTACTAAGGTTTTTGTGACTGCAATTTTGCATAATTTTCACGAAAAAGCCCTTTGAATTATTGTAGCCTATGAAATGTGTTTTGATTTAAGTTCAAGTCATATATATATATATATATATATATATATATATATATATATATATATATATATATAACATAACAATTTGTAAATATATATGTGTGTAACATCATTTTTTTAATATATATATGTTTGTGTGTATTTCATGTGTGTATATGTCTATGTGTATACTGTATATAACATAAAAATGTTATAATATATATATTATATAAAATATATAGGCTAAAATATGTGTGTATTTATATATAACACAAAAATGTTAAATATATATGTTGTGTATATATATGTGTGTGTGTGTGTGTATATATATATAAAATGTTACATATATAATATGTTTGTGTGTGTGTGTGTGTATATAACATAAAACTTTTAAATATATAATATGTGTGTGTGTGTGTGTGTGTATAACATACATTTTTTTAAATATATGAAATATGTTTCGAGTGTGTGAGTGTGTATTATTTGGTAGTGCTGGAATTTCAAAAAACTTTACTTGTCCAGACATCACATGCATTTAGTCCATTTAAATTTTATGAAGTATAATTTTCACATCAGTGCTAAAATGTATATAACTGAATTACTGTGATCTACCTTAACTTTAACTAATACAAT
Organism: Tiaroga cobitis; assembly: GCA_030578255.1. Lineage (NCBI taxonomy): Eukaryota > Metazoa > Chordata > Actinopteri > Cypriniformes > Leuciscidae > Tiaroga > Tiaroga cobitis. The sequence continues at coordinate 60,095,857 of CM060595.1, read as the reverse complement.
TAAAGGTAAACAAACAAAAAAAATAAAAAAATGGCAAAGGCATATTCCATCGCATCATGAAATCTTCATGTAATTGGGTAAATGATTATTAATTGATCAATTTATAGGTAAATCAATGAAAAACTAAGAGGAAAGGTGTCATATATTCACAATTCTTTAGCAAACATTTGCTTTGGTCCAGCACTGGCGTGTGGATCATGTTTATGGTTATGATGAACTCGTTCGGCACATGTGGAAGCGTCTGAGAACATCTGGCAGGAACTGTGGGCGTCACAACTGCAAGATTGCCATCAATTTCAGACCTGCTTATGCAAATTGGGTTCGCCGGCTGAATGAGTGACAGGCGGGAGTGTAAGTGTGAAATCTCAGATCAGAAATAATGCACTCCGTTTATCAATTACTAAATTAGTTCTATTCATCTATAAAGAAAAAACAGTGATGCGTCCGGACAGCAGATCAGCCTAATATTGTTGAATATTAAGTGTCTCCAACTAAGCAAGCCAGAGGCGACTGTTTTTAAGCATAAACTGCATGGAAGTTATTTCTATTTCTTATTACTAACAAGCATTTTTTTGTACAATTCACTTCCAGCTGCAAACACTGTAAAAAGATGCCCCAAATCAACTTCAAAAAGTTCAGTGTCTGCCTTAATTTTTTTTATAAGTATAATCAAATTGGCTGTACAAGTCATTTCAACTCATTTTTTTTCAAGTTTTGTCTAGTTGAATTTCCTATAACTTGAAATTGAAGTTGAAATACTCCTTTGATGACTTTTTGTCTTTTATTTTTAACGATTTTTGTCACTTGTTTTACATTATGGAAGCTTGTTTCCGCCACAGAATAAGAAATAAAAAAGGTAATTGCAACTTTTTATCTCAGAATTGTGTGTTAAGTCGGAATTGCGGAAAAAAAAGTCAGAATTGGAAGATATAAAGTTTAAATTGCGAGTTATAAACTCAGAATTACGTGATATAAAGTTGCAATTGCGAGTTATAAAGTCAGAATTACGTGATACAAAGTTGCAATTGCGAATTATAGTCAGAATTTCGTGATATAAAGTTGCAATTGCGAATTATAAAGTCAGAATTACGTGATATAAAGTTGCAATTGCAAGTTATAAAGTCAGAAATACATGATATAAAGTTGCAATTGCGAGTTATAAAGTCAGGATTACGTGCGACAAAGTTGCAATTGCGAGTTATAAAGTCAGAATTACGTGATATTAAGTTGCAATTGCGAGTTATAAAGTCAGAATTACGTGATATTAAGTTGCAATTGCGAGTTATAGTCAGAATTAAGTGATATAAAGTTGCAATTGCAAATTATAAAGTCAGAATTACGTGATATTAAGTTGCAATTGCGAGTTATAAAGTCAGAATTACGTGATATAAAGTTGCAATTGCGAGTTATAAAGTCAGAATTACGTGATATTAAAGGGTTAGTTCACCCAAAAATGAAAATTAAGTCATTAATTACTCGCCCCCATGCTGTACCAACCCCGTAAGACCTTCCTTCGTCTTCGGAACACAAATGAAGATATTTATGATTAAATGTGACAGCTGGATCACTGCTACATAGGCTGCCTAAGGGAATGAAACGTGACGACCCAGAAAGTCATTAAAGAAAATGTTTAAATATTCCATGTCACAACAGTGGCTCAACTATAAGTTTATCAAGCGACGAGAATACTTTTCGTGCGGAAATAAAACAAAAATAACGGCTTTATTCGACTATTCCTTTTCTTCCTTGTAGGCCTGAAACGAGACTTCAAGAGATATCCACGACGCACGCGCGAGAACTGAACTGAAGTAGTTGAAGGAGATCGCAATTCTCGCGCATGCGTCGTGGAAATCTCTTGAAGTCTCGTTTTTACAGCATGGGGGTGAGTAATTAATGACTTAATTTTCATTTTTGGGTGAACTAACCCTTTAAGACATCCTCCCCATTATAAACGAACCATTTATTTAATCAAGCTCTAAATACAGCTCGTTCTAGATCCTTTGAACTTAGTGACGTCACGGTACGAAGTGACCTACCAGTCGTTTGCATATGACCGCCTCCAGCGCAAGACAACTACGCCTCATTTGACATCATCGCATGCGTTGACTTGCAGCGAGGGGGTCTGTTTACGCCACGCAGATGTGCTGTTCCTGCTGTGGACAAACAACATGTTTGAATGCTGCCGAACGATCCAGACGTCAGGGAAAGCAGTTGGATGCAGTTTATTTGCAGCATATGCAGCCCGCCAAAGCCTTATTTGTTCGGTGAGTGATGTAGATGAGTGTGACAGGGCGCATGTTACTGAAAGAACGGCAAGAGAGAGAGAGCCCCGGCCGCGCGCGCGCCTTCAAACTCTCTCTCTCTCTCTCTCTCTCTCTCTCTCTCTCTCTCTCTCTCTCTCTCTCTCTCTCTCTCTGTCTCTCTCTCTCTCTCCCTCGCGCATATGAATCAAAATCAATTGAGAATTGACACGATGGTAAAAGATCGGAAGACCGAAGTTTCACGTGGCGGATAATTGTGTAGCCTAGGCTGCCTACATGTGATACAAAATGATTAACGTTAATAATTTTATGCAGCACTGACGTTAGCCAATCATAACAATGGGCGTTAACACTGAACTCTTAAAGGGGAAACACCTCCAAAACAGACTGTTTGAATCAGAGGGGGAGAAACAGGGTGGGAAAAGGTCATAAATCACTACATTTTTTAATTTTTTTGTACAAAAAACTATAGTAATACTATAATTGTACATAAGGGAACATAATAAAACAAAACAAAAAACCATGTCATGACCCCTTTAAGTTGCAATTGCGAGTTATAAAGTCAGAATTACGTGATACAAAGTTGCAATTGCGAATTATAGTCAGAATTACGTGATATAAAGTTGCAATTGCGAGTTATAAAGTCAGAATTACGTGATATAAAGTTGCAATTGCGAGTTATAAAGTCAGAATTACGTGATATAAAGTTACAAATGCGAGATATATAGTCAGAATTACATGATATAAAGTTGCAAATGCGAGTTATAAAGTCAGAATTACGTGATATTAAGTTGCAAATGCGAATTATAAAGTCAGAATTACGTGATATAAAGTTGCAATTGCGAGTTATAAAGTCAGAATTATGTGATATAAAGTTACAAATGCGAGATATAAAGAAACAGAAACAAGATTTTAAGCGTAAAATGCGTTGACTATTTCTTATTTTACACAAAAAAAATGATGGGTTAAAAAACAACCCAACCTTGGTCATTTTGGCAACCCCGCACTGGGTTGTTTTGACCCAGCAGGGTTCGGATACATGTCTGTTTTAATGTATGGTTTAAAATGACTCCAATGCTTGCAGTAAAAAATGAAACTACAATCATTTGACATAAAAACATACATTTGAAGTGGATCAAAAAAGTTCATCAGTCGTCCTGAGAGAGGAACGGGTATTGTTCAAGATTCATAACTTTGATGAAAGGTTCACTTCAGATGTTGACTACTGTAAATCTTGGTAATCACCAAATCACTTTTGCACACACAACTATCAAAAGGTCAAATAAGTTTATTTAAAACAAGAGCAAGGGAAATAGTCAAAAGTGCAACAAAAAACAAAGCGCTATACAAATAAATGTGAATTTAATTTAATCAATGTGCATGTGAGAAGAAATGCAGAAAAGAATGATAATATATATATATACAGTATATATGCGGAAAATAATGACAAATCAACAACAGTATATATATATATAATATATATATATATATATATATATATATATATATATATATATATATATATATATATATATGCATGTGTCTGTGTGTGTGTGTAAAGTAGTCAACATTTGAAGTGGATCAAAAAAGTTCATCAAAGTTGTCCTAAGACAAGAACCACGGGTCTTTGTTCAAATTTCATGTATAACTTTGATGAAAGGTTTTGATCCACTTCAAATGTTGACTACTGTATGTATGTGTATATATTCAGAGAGAGAGAGAGATAGTAAGTAATTTCCAGCTGCATATGTGCAATAAAAGATGCAGACTGCAAAATCATGTTGACCTCTTGAAGAATAAACAGCCCATAAAGATATTGCTTTACATTCACCTGTCGACCCGAGGCGTCTCATCTCTGCTGTTCTGCTCATGACCTGACAACACACGCACACACACACACACATGCTCAAGACCTGACAACACACACACACATGCTTATGACCTGACAACACACACACACACACACACGCTCATGACCTGACAACTGAAACAGAGATTCGGCACAGGACCTGATCTGGTGCTCAGATGCTGAACACACACACACACACACACACACACACATAGATATCTACAGCTGTGTGTGCTTGTGCTCAAGGGCTAAAAGTGCATCAGTAATGGCTCTTCTGCAAGCAGTTATGAGTATGACACAAAGGGCTGCTCAAATATCCATGTCTGCATTTTTGCATACATAATCCTAGTGTCATAATCCACAGCCGTGAGATCTGGAGACACACACACACACACGTTCATGTTACAAACTCTATGTTTGATTCTGGCCTTGAAGCAGAATTATCGCGGCATGTCCTTGATTTCCGGAACAGAACTGCAAAGTTCACAAATACATGAAAACTACGTTTGATAACGGTGAAAACACAAATCCATCTAATATTCAACGTCTATTATGTAGAAATCTAGCATTAACACATTTTCCACCAAACTACAATAAAACTGGGAATTTGTTTAACCATTGCTGTCCCGCAAAGAAAATAAACTAAACTTAACGACACTAAACTAATTTGATCATCGATAGTAATATCCTTTTAGTTACTATAAGAATGTTAAACTATGGTTAGCACTGTAATTGTTTGTAAGCATAAATTATATATTAAGATTTGCAAAAGAGGCTCTTCTGCTCACCAAGGCTGCATTTATTTGATCAAAAATACAGTAAAACTGTGAAATATTATTAGTTTAAAACAACTGTTAGCTATTGAATGTATTTTAAAATGTTTTTTAACCAAAGCTGAATTTATCGCATCATTACTCCAGCTGAAAACGCAGCTTTTGATCACAGGAATAAATTACACTGGACAGTATGGATGTTGAGACTTTATTCGGTCGTTTCTTCTCTTCTGTATAATTCTTTATCATTCCCAGACTGATACAGAAGAGAAGAAATGACTGAATTAAGTCGATATTTAGTTTTTTGGTGCACAAAAAGTACTCGTCGCTTCATAAACTTAAGGTTGAGCCACTGTAGTCACATGGAGCCGGATTTCATCCAAGACCTTCGTTCATTTTTGTAACACAAATGAAGATAGTTTTGATGAAATCCATTGACAGCTATTTAATGAACACTTTGAAGGCCCAGATATGTAGGAAAGACATTGTTAAAATAGTTCAAGTGACTCCGGCTCAACGTTAAGTTTATGAAGCGACGAGAATTTTCTGTGCACCATTTGTGATTAAATCTGAGAGCTGGATCACTCCTCCATAGGCTTCTAAGGGACTGAAACTTGCCGGCCCAGAAAAGTTATTAAAGACATCGTTAAAATAGTCCGAGTGACTACAGTGGCTCAACCTTAAGTTTATCAAGCGACGAGAATACTTTTTGTGCGCAAAAAAACAAACAAAAATAACGACTTTATTATTACAAGTATTAATTTTCTTCTCTGTGGGCCTCGAGTGAGTTCACGTAACAGCGCAGCGCTTCTGTGTCGTACGTCAGAACGTAGGCTCAGTAGTTAACAACGTCAGCATTGCGTGACTACATGTAATGTCCTTCCGATATTATCCTTGTTTTCGCATCGGCCCGGTTGCAGTCTCTTTTTTTCACTCCGAAGTCTTTTGCATTTTACAGCGGGTGAGTCTCCAGTTGTCACTGGTGATTGTCGTTTGAACCTTTCTGGATCCGCCATCAAATTGATAAGTTTAATTAAATCAAGTGCTGTGAGAAAAGTCTATAAATCTCCACCTCCAGCATCCTCACACTCACAGCCTACTAGCCGAGACTCTTCTTTATGTGTACAGATGTGTGTGTACAGATGTGTGTGTACAGATGTGTGTGTGCACTCTAAAAAATGCAGGGTTAAAAAATAACCCAACCTTAACCACGCCGCTGGGTCACTATAGGACAGAACACGCGCTGGGTTGGTTTGACCCAAGTGCTGGGTTTGTCCATTTAACCCATATTGTTGGGTCATTCATTTGACCCAACCAGTGGGTGAAATTGACCATCTTGCTGGGTTAAGTCTTACTCATGTGCTGGGTTATTTCCTGTATCATTGCCTTATTAAAATTAGTAACAAATATTTTTTTATATTACCGTACTAATGTAAAATAATGATTGTCTCTGTAATACAATAAACCAGAGAGGCCACTGTATATGTGATTTCAATCATTTATTTTATTTTTTTACATTTTTAATACATCTTTAATATTTTTTTGTAAACAATTATTACAATTATACAATGTATACTCATTCTAAGGTAAAAAAACATAACGGTTCATTAAGTAAGGTCTTTATACACCACTGAAAACATAGTTATGTATATGATATTGCATTTCTGTTAACAGATCCTCCTAAATACAGTATTACACAATGCACCTTTAAAAGTCAATAAGAAACTAATTTGAACTCTTATACGATTATGATTTCATTTATTAAGATGTGTTGATTTATTAAGAATAGCTACAAACATTTACAATGCGACTAAATATCACAGGGTTTTCCTCACATTTGACAGAGGACAATTCTTTTCCATTAATTTGATACACTGCTTCGTGTATTTAACATGAAAAACAAAATAAAACTTTGAAACAAAGATCACCAGCCTCCAGCAGAGACTCGGTCTCGATGACGTGGCCTGGAACAATGGCAACGGTCTGACGTGTCCCCCTCGTCGCATCCCTGATGCTCCAGTCATTTTGTAAATATTCATCCATGTTGGTCCCCAACTGTTGATTACACACAATCACTTAATATAATATGCAATATAACTGTCATGCAAGTTTTTTGTGAAAGTATTTATATTTTTTTTTATTGCAAACATTACCAAATATGGCCAAATGTGAAAAACAAACAAAATGTATATTTACACATCTAAATAGACAATTAGCAGTCTAAAATAGTCTGGGATTCAGGATAAGACAAAAACACGATTTGGAAAATGGATTCATGATGTACTCGCTCATTATAAACATTTTGTAAATTTTGAACACAAAAAAAGTTATGGACTGCAGCTTTAAAAATTAACAAAAATCTATTTAAAAAAAATGCAATTTTATGTTGCAAACAGAGATTGCACCTTTAAATATTCTAAACCTAAATTAATTTCATAGTTATCAAGCATATCAAACTTACAGGTTGCATGTCAAGGACCTCTGAGCCTCTGTGGTGGGTCTGAAGCCCTTTCCTCCTCTCCTGTAACGTTAGATGGATGGGGGAAGCAGAGTTTGCAGGACCTTCAAAGCCATCAGCTAAACAATATGAGCATAATAAAGTTGCATTATCATTTAAATAGTATGCTGTATATAACAATTCATATTTCTAAAGTAGCATTTCTGACTTTTCTGCCCTGGTGTTTAAAATGGCGCTGTTGTGACAATAGCAAAAACTATTTATTGGCCTCAAACATCGCGCACACTTGATCCATGACCACTGTCTTAGTAGTACTAAATTATTCTTAGTAGGCCTACCTCAGGTCCTAACAACTTATAATGGGTTCAGGGCGAGAACATGCTTAATATGAAATCGATTTATTTCTCATTGCCTCAGTCGCCGTTTGTAAAGATTGCACGTCCGACGTCATACAGTTATTATTTGATTTTTTTTGGGTAAAAACGATCCTGGTTCCGACATAGACATTACAGAAGAAACACGCAGACTGTGCTGGAACTTACCCCCGTCGCTTCTTCTGACGAGAATTTCTTAAATGTGCCAGCAGACTTTAGTTTCCACACAGACTTTTTTCCCGCAGTTTTTACGTACGAGCCCCATAGGGACATAAACATAGGCTACTGCGCGTGCACGGGTTCATTCAAAACGCTTTCCTCACTTTTAATTACTAAACGTCCACAATAAATACGATATTTACGTGATGAAATTAAAATTTAAACTACATATATCATTAAGGCTGCTAATATAGCTGGTTTATAATGTGGCATTTTGTCAAAAAATCTAACCGGCTAGCTGTTACTAATGTTTTACAGAATAAATACGTTATAGCCTACCCCTCGCACTTCCATATCAAAGACTGTATGCTGAACAGTGAAATTATTAATGTTAAAAATATTGGTAAACATATTAACTTACCATAAAACACTGCCTGCTCCGACCTCCGAGTGAAGTCCTCCTCGAGTCAGAAGTGAAGAATCCAGAAAGTTCCGCAAAGAATAAACCGGTTGCTGGGTCAAAATAACCCAACCAGCTGTTTATTTGTGAATTACCCCCTTACAACTCATTTTACCCAGCATGAGCAACCCATTAATGTGTTTACAGTGCCCCAAACAACCCAGCATTTTGACCCAGCACAATCAACCCAACAATTTGTTTACAGAAACAACCCAGCATTTTTTTGAGTGTGCAGATGTGTGTGTACAGATGTGTGTGTGCAGATGTGTGTGTACAGATGTGACGTAATGACGCAAACACATGCTCGAATCTCCCGCTGAAATCCACCAGTACCACTGGAATTAAAAACATGATTACAAGCTTACCGCTTTGACTCGAGCTACGGCAAGCAGAGAGTGTTGAACACTGGCTGGTTATGTATTTTCTCAAATAGGTATTTTGGATAATTTTTAACCCCAAAAAAGCTACGGACTGCAGCTTTAAAGTGACGATTTAACAGGTATGGAAGAATGTGTAGATCTACTTTTAATAAATGCTGCTGATCTCCAAATTCTCCACCAACACAGATTAAAAAACCAAGACTTTCAGAGGCTTTTAACAGCAAGTAAACAGACTGTGGTCGTCGTCCACGTTTTCGGCTCCTTCTCTCGTCCCGTTTGCTCGTAACCTCGGACACTTTACTTGATTCCTCTCGGTTTAGACACTCTCAGCGACTCAATTACACAGAGACCCTGCGGTGAAAATTACGGATGTTTTTCTACAGTTTCTATTTTTCCGCTGGGACGCTCTGACCCCGTCCTGCTGTTCGCCAAAACACACACACACACACACCAACCCTCCCTCGTTTCTTCTCTTTCTTCCTCTCCTGCTCTTATTCTCCTCCACCTGTCCTGTTTTTGTGTGTGTGTGGTTCATTGTATTGGCATTGGTGGCTGTGAGGTAATAACAGGTAAATGCAGTTGTTTGTGCACTTCTCCCAGCATGCTCTAAGAGCGAGTGACTTCTGTTGTCAATTCCCATTCAGCGTCGTCCAGTGATTATACCGACGTGGGAGGAACTGGACGAGCCATGAAAGCTTTCTGCGCAAACCATTCTCAAACATATGCACACATCAGAGGAAAACCTGACGCTTTCTCCCTGAAAGCTTCACAGAAACATCCATTAGAATTCATATAATCATGCTGTGCGTTCTATAGACAACTCTAGGGCTTGATTGTAAAGACCAAACATATGCCAAAAATGTTCTATATACGAAGAAAAGTCTTAATACTTTCATGTTTAATTGGTTATTTCATGGTTTTTCTACTGATAAAGTATGTTTAAATTACTGGTAACACTTTACAATAAGGTTCATTAGTTAACATTAGTTAATATTCATTTTTCAGCATTTACTAATACGTTATTAAAATCAAAGGTTGTATTTGTTAACGTTAGTTAATGCACTGTGAACTAACATGAACACACATTGAACAGATTTTTAATAACTAACGTTAACAAAGATTAATAAATACCATAACAAATGTTAGTTCATGTTAGTTAATGCATTAACCTCATTGTAAAGTGTTACCAAATTACGCATAAAATGAATTAAAATGATTAAATTAAAACGAGTGTTGGAACCCTTTTCTTCAGTTTGTGTGACGCATCACAATAATTAATTTTACCGGTTGTCGATTTCAACATTTAACGATGCATTATTGTTAATATTATTGAATGGGCCTGAGCTGACATGAGCTAACAGTTGTGTTTTTATTAACTAACATTAAATATACTGTAACAATTGTATTGCGTATTGTTATATAATATAATAAAGTTAACTAATCGAACCTTATTTGTAAAGTGTAACCGAAATCAGATGTGATGGTTGATATTAAAGAGCAGGAGTAAATAGTGTGAAATAAAACATTTAAATGCACAATTTTGAAAACATAATGCATAAGCATAATAAGGTTTTTGTATGAAATGTCTTGACGGCGTGAGATTATTGACGATTATTGACAACGGGACGCCCGGCTTATTACACACAACAGGCCAGAACATCACTGAGAGAAAATGCATATATTGATTGGGATGATCAAGCTGAAGCCTGAGAGAGACACTAGCTTTACTATTCTTATATTCTCATGAATACTGTTAATATTGTTCAATATTAAGCAAAAGAAGCCATGATTTCTGATCCAAAAGAACTTTCTTTGGGCTATTGACACTTTTATTGATACAGAGAATGGAAATGGATTATTGTTTGTTTATTTATTTGTTTATATTGGTATGTATTTTTTCATTTTATTTAAATAAAAAAGTTAAAAAAGAGTTAAAAAAATGACATGATCCATGATTTCTGATCCAAGAGTATATATATATATATATATATATATATATATATATATATATATATATTCATAATATTTTTCATATTAATTAATTATTATTATTAATTAGGCAAGGCAAGTTTATTTATATAGCACATTTCATACACAATGGTAATTCAAAGTACTTTACATAGAAGAAAAAAAAATAAGAAAAAGAAATAACAATAATTAAAACAGTTTAGAATAAAGAAATTAAAATCATCAAAACAAATAAGAATAATTAAAACAGTTTAGATTAAAAAATAAAATAAAGTACAGTAAAAACAGTCGGACGGACAGTGGCACAGTGCTCATTCAGTAAATGCACAGCTAAACAGAAGTGTTTTGAGTCTGGATTTGAATGTGACTGTAGGAGCACATCTGATCTCCTCTGGAAGCTGGTCCAGCATAATAGCTAAAAGCAGACTCTCCGTGCTTAGAGTGAACCCTTGGTATTTCTAGCTGACGTGATCCTAATGATCTGAGTGATCTGTTGGGTTTATATTCAGTGAGCATATCTGCAATATATTGAGGTCCTAACCCATTGAATGATTTATATACCAGTAATAATACTTTAAAATCAATCCTAAATGTAACTGGGAGCCAGTGTAAAGACCTGAGGACTGGTGTGATGTGTTCATGTGTTCTGGTTCTGCTCCGCGTTCTGTATGAGCTGCAACTGTCTTATGGTCTTTTTAGGAAGGCCAGTGAGGAGTCCATTACAGTAATCCACCCTGCTGGTGATGAAAGCATGCACAAGTTTCTCTAAGTCTTGACTTGACACAAAGCATCTAATTCTTGCAATATTTTTCAGATGATAGTATGCTGATTTAGTTATTGCTTTGACATGACTACTGAAACTAAGGTCTGACTCTAGAGACACACCCAGATTCCGCACTTGATTTTTAGTTGTTAGACCCCTAGCGTCAAGGTATGCATTCACCTTAAGAACTTCATCTTTGTTTCCAAACGCAAGGACTTCAGTTTTGTCTTTGTTTAACTGAAGAAAGTTTTGGCACATCCAACTGTTTACTTCATCAATGCATTGGCACAAGGAGTCAATGGGGCTGTAGTCGTTAGGCGATAGGGCTAAGTAGAGCTGTGTGTCGTCTGCATAGCTGTGGTAAGAGATTCGGTTCTTTCTCATTATTTGGCTCATTGTGCGCATATACAGGTTGAACAGGAGTGGTGCAAGAATTGAGCCTTGAGGGACTCCGCATGTCATGGACGTCTACTCAGACTTATGGTCTCCTATACTCGCATAATAACCTCTCCCTTCTAAAGCCGCGTTTCCACCGCAATTACCAGGAACTATTTGTCCCAGGAACTTTTTTCATAGGAACTTTTTTTGCCCCAGAACGGTTGCTCACTGCGTTTACACCGTGGACTAAAGTACCGGGAAGATTAGTCTGGTGACGTTGAACTGCGTGCGACTGCTCCTCCCAGTCTGCGCGTACTTGTTTTGAGTTTTAAGTATTGAGGAGATTCAAGCTGTGCTGTTTTTGTGTGCGATCTATTGGTTTACTAACGAGGTAATTAACAAAACGGCAGAAAAGAGACGAACACTAATACCAAAGCGTATTCATTTCAGAAAGCTCGTAATGCTAGATAGACAACGTTTGTTATCAGCTATAGCGGACATGACCGTGAGATGGATGGGACGAACGCGCGCCATCCGGCAGGGAGAACAAGGTAAAAGAACCAATCAGCATGTTCAGCGCACAAGTCCCACCCCGAAAGTTCCTGAACTCTGAAAAAGTACTACCTCGCCAGCAGGGACTTTCTGGGGGGGGAATTTTTACCCGGAACTTCATTTTGACCCTGGTTCCTGCGGTGTAAACACACGGAGTACCACCCCAAAGTTCCTAGTTCCTGGGGAAAGTTCCTGCGGTGGAAACGCGGCTTAAGTATGACCTGAACCATTTCAGGACTATCCCAGAAAGCCCCACCCAGTTTTCCAGCCTGTCAAGAAGTATGTCGTGATCGACAGTGTCAAATGCAGCACTGAGGTCGAGTAGTACCAGCACTGATCATTTGCCTGTATCAGTATTTAAGCGAATATCGTTTATTATCTTTATGAGAGCTGTCTCTGTGCTGTGATGCGATCGGAATCCAGATTGAAAATTGTCAAAGTATCCATTCAAGCTTAAGAATTTGTTCAGCTGATTGAAGACAACTTTTTCAATGATCTTGCCTATGAAAGGAAGATTTGAGATCGGTCTATAATTGCTTAATATAGTCTTATCCAGATTGCTCTTTTTCAAGAGGGGCTTGACAACTGCAGTTTTCAGGGAGTTTGGAAAACTACCAGAAAGAAGTGAGGCATTTACCACTTTTAGGAGATCTGCTTCTAAACTGTTTAACACACTTTTGAAGAAAGATGTGGGGAGTGCGTCAAGGACGCAGGTTGATGTTTTAAGGTGCTGTATGGTTTCTTCCAAAATTTTGCCATCAATTTCTTCGAAAACAGACATAGTAACTACTTTCTCAGGTTGTGGTCTGAACTGTCTGACCCCAGTGCGGCTCAATGATGTGCTGATCACCTTTCTGATATTATTAATTTTCTCAGAGAAGAAAGAAGCAAACTCACTGCACTTGCCGTCTGAGAGCATTTCACTGGGAATCTGGCTTGGGGGGTTTGTCAGTCTCTCTACAGTAGCAAAAAGAGTGCGTGTGTTTAAGTTGCTGTTTATAATATTTGAGAAGAAAGTCTGTCTAGCTTTGCCTAGTTCCATATTGAAAGCATGGATGCTGTCTTTGTAGATGTTATAATGGACTTCAAGTTTTGTCTTCCGCCACATGCGCTCTGCTTTTCTGCATGTTCTTTTCATGTTTTGCACAGCTGTTGTGTTTCTCCAAGGTGCTTTTTGTCTAACACTCTTCCTGACTTTCACAGGAGCAATATCATCAATTACACTTTTGACTTTTGAGTTAAAGGAATCAAGGAGAAAATCAACAGAGTCAGCAGATATGCTTGGTTTTAAAGATATCGCCTTCATAAATAGCACACTAGTGTTCTCATTTAAGCATCTCTTCTTGACAGACACAGATCTGGCTTCAATGGCAGGAGAGATCAATATATCAAAGAAAATACAGAAATGATCAGACAGTGCTGCATCCTTAATAACAATCGATGAGATGTTTAAACCCTTACTGATAAGTAAATCTAGAGTGTGTCCACGATTGTGTGTGGGACCATGTACATGCTGAGTCAGATCAAAAGTTTTTAAAACAGTTTTGATTTCTTTTGCCATATTGTTTTCTGCATTATCTATGTGAATGTTAAAATCTCCAGTAATAGCAAAACAGTCAAACTCTGAGGAAATTGTTGATAACAGTTCTGTAAAGTCCTCAGCAAAAGCTGGAGAGTATTTTGGAGGCCTGTAAATAATGATAAGTAAAATACGTGGAGCACCTTTTAACACAATACCCAGATATTCAAAAGAGGGGTAATTCCCAAATGATGTTTGCTTACATTGATAGACATCTTTAAAAAGAGCAGCGACTCCCCCTCCTCTCCTAGCAGCTCTGCAGACACTCATAAAAGTAAAGTTAGGAGGGGATGTTTCATTGAGGACTGTTGCACTGCAGCTGTCTTCTAGCCAAGTTTCATTTAGAAGCATAAAATCCAGGTTGTATGTGGTTATTAAGTCATTGACTAGAAGTGATTTATTTTTAAGTGAGCGGATGTTTAAAAGTGCTAACTTAACAGTCCATTACCATTAATTACCATTATTTTATGGGGATGGGGTGAAGTGGCAGGGGCGGGGAAGATGTTTTGAAGGTTGCTTTTGAATAAGAAACAATAGTCTATAAAGTCTATAAAAAAAAGTCTACCAAAAAGTCTATAAAACTCGTCAAAACTCTGCGAATCACAACAAGCGTGTAGGTGAGAACACTCGTTTAAACAGCACAGCACACACACCCAAACATCACATTTTTGACATATTGGGTCAAATATGGAGAAACCCAACCGTTAAATTAAACACGTCCATATTTTGACCCAAACATGGGTTGAAACAGAGTGGCTTGAGAAAAAATTGGAGAAACATTAACATAATATACACAAAATGACAGATAAATGGAGATCATTCAGATCTGGCTTTATATTTTCATATATTGTATTCATACAAATGAGAGAGAGAAAGTGTGTGTGTGTGAGAGAGAGAGAGTGAGTGTGTGTGTGTGTGTGTGTGTGTGTAAGAGAGAGAGAGTGTGTGTGTGTGTGTGTGTGTAAGAGAGAGAGAGTGTGTGTGTGTGTGTGTGTGTGTGTGTGTGTGAAAGAGAGAGAGAGAGAGAGAGAGTGTGTGTGTGTGTGTGAGAGAGAGGGTGTGTGTGTGTGTGTGTGAGAGAGAGAGAGAGAGAGAGTGTGTGTGTGTGTGTGTGTGTGTGTGTGTGAGAGAGAGAGAGTGTGTGTGTGTGTGTGTGTGTGTGAGAGAGAGAGAGAGAGAGAGAGAGAGAGAGAGAGAGAGAGAGAGAGAGAGAGAGAGAGAAAAAAAACTATATAGAAAATACTCACATCATGCCATCAACCTTTCCACAATATTCTAATTTTGACTTTGTGGTTTTCATAAGCTGTAAGCCATAATCATCACAATTATAACAAATAAAGGCTTGAAATATCTCACTTTGCATGTAATGAGTCTATATAATATATTAGTTTCAGCTTTTAAGTTGAATTACTGAAATAAATGAACTTTTGCACAATATTCTTATTTACAAGTTTCACCTGTACTTTTTGATATTCGTTTACTAGTGTGTGCAGGACACTATAGTTCATTTATGTAAGTGAGGAGAGCAAAATAAATGTGAGATATTACACCCAAATATTTCATTTGGGAGCAGAAATGATTCCTCCACTTTGAGCTGATGATGTTTTGCTGAAGTGTGTTTTCTGTAATTGCTAATGCTCTTTTCACACACACTGAACAACATGAAGCATTGCTTGGTCACTGGTTGAGCTAAACTGGTATTATCTAATTGTGTAGTTAAATTTAACAGCTGACAGATATTCAACATAATTCACGTGTGAGAGTCTAACAGAAGGACGGACAAAACCAGTCAAATATCCACTGAGTTTTGCTCATATTTTATTAGCATTTTCTAAACTATAGCGAATAAACTGTGATAATGTGATGTGTGTCTGAATAAATATTGGTTTGACCGTATTATTATCAGTCGCCATTTTGACAGAGTGTGTGTGACAGCACAGTTTTGTTCACTCAGGGTTAGCTCAGGCTATATATGACAAGATTTTTTAGCTCTAAGCGTCCGACAAACGTGAGTGGAAGCACACGAAGGCCTGAAGTGTTTCTGAAAGCAAACGTCTGTGTGATAAAGAGCTATCGATCGCTCCGGCGGCTCCACAGGGTTCGTGTGAAGCTCGAAGCTCCAGTAACATGAGATCGGGGGTCTCCATCAGTCATTAACCCCCTCAGATGGACAACATTAAGCAGCAGGCAAAATATTGCTATTTTTTCATCAATATTTTATCACGTGCAAAGCCGGAAACAAAGATAGAGCAGCTTTAGAAGTAATGGCCCCCCATCTGCTTTTATAGATCTGAGTTTCTGGCCTTTGACAGGAACAGACGTCTGAGACACGAGAACACATGAACACAGGAGTCGGATGTCAGGCGAGCTTCACTCAAGAAAAACACTCGGATCAAAGCAGGTTCGACACGCTTTCAATGGGATTAAGCCTCAACATGCACGCAAACGATGATTTTCGCCTCTTGTTCGGTTTAATTCGTTCAAATGAGCTTCATTTTGGGGATTACGTGTTATTTAACGTGTTTTTTTTTAGCAAAATGAAAGACATACGAAAATCATAAAATGAATGAATAAAAAACTTTTTGTTGCTTGAAATAAAATAAACATTAACTGAAATAAAAAAAAATATAAAAAAATTATTTTATTTCAAATAGTTGCCAAGGCAACATTCTCATTTCCATATATTTTTACTTGTACTAAAATAACTAACTAAAATAAAAATGAATAGACTTATTTAAAAATAATAGGCTATATAAACATGACAAAAACACAAAACAAAATGACCAAAACTAACCAAAGTGAAAATTATAAAAATAAAACATTCAAAATATTGATAAATTAAAATGAATTTAAATGAATTAAACATTAGTAAGTTCATTAAAAATTAAGTTGGACCAACATAAAAAATAATCAGGACATGACAAACGTTATAAAGTTAAACATAACACAATAAATTAATTTGACCCAATTAAACTAAATTGTCTTGACTCATTGAAACTGATTTAGTTTGAATTGGCGGAGTGTCGTCAAAATCACTGATCCATAATTGGCGGAAGTGAGAGACTGTAATTTTTAAATGCTTTTATATTCTAAATGCGAATTGTTTTGGAACACACTGCTTATAGATAAGAGTAAGGCTTACATAAGCCAAAAAGCTTCACTTTTGATTTCATGGGGACTTTAAAATAAACAACTCATTCTTATAAAATGAATATAGTGTGGGTTTAATAATAATGTTATAATATTTCTTAACTAAATAAGAGTAAAAATATAATAAATACGTAATACAGAGCATATATTTAGCAAAATACTCTAATTTTTCTAACTAGCTTGCTATATGTAGGCCTATTGATTAGCTTTATGTGACATTGCTCACAAGCTGTTTTATTGACGTCTTTCTGCGGTTGAAACACGGATTGATCAAATACATGAGACATGATTGATTCCAGTAAGTTGTTCTGTATCTTTCATCATTTTTGCTGATGTTCTTCACTGCTGTTTATTTCCTGCTGTAACTTGTAGTAGGCTACAGAGGAGATGAGATGATCGGTTCACGAACCGCTAAGCGATCTGTCACGCCACGTTAAAGAGCGCCAAAAACGGCATTTATTGTTTGAATTTTTTAATAAAACTGACAGAATTTGAAAGCGGAGACCTTGTTTTATATCAAAACAGTAAGTAACCTTCTCTGTCGGTGTGTTGTCAGTGTCCTCTTTAATCCACGATGATTTTTCACGAATGAGTGACAAAATGGATGAGGCGATTAAGATGGCCGCCGAGTGAAATTAATTTTCTTAAAGGGACATTGACAATATTCAAGAAACATGAAAACTCTTCCTTGATAACTTCGCTGCATCCTGCTGGAAAGAAAGACAATCTTCTTATGCTCTCACCATTTCTTATATATCTAGCGCTTCTCATGTGTATTGCCTTCTTAAAGTCCTCCTGTAGTCAATAATTTTATCCCTTAAAACTCATCTTTGATCACCAAAATTACATATTTAAGCGGTTTTACCTTAAAAAAAATTCATGCCTTAAAATAGCTTGAATGTAACTCTACACCCTTTGCCTCAGAGCCCCGCCTCCACTCACTCACGTGTTTTTGAGACTGTCTTTGGTTCACTGCAGTTTTAAGGAGAAAACACTCACCAATGCTGTCGACCGTCGAATTTACACACGGTTTGTCTCAAAGCGTATTAAAAACACCACATAGACATATAAACAACAATAAAAACGGGATTGTCGCCACAGGGGGACTTAAATAGATAAATGCAAATGTCTATTAAAAACTGAAATTAATGTTTTTTTCAGTCTAAATTGAAGTGTTTTTTCAACCCCTGTTGGTTGCCAGGGTGTTGCTAAGGTGTTTTGAGGGGCTTTTAGTGTGTTTCCATGCAGTTGCTAAGGAGTTCTAGATGGTTGCTAGGTGCAAATCTCTGTCTCTGTGATCTTCGGCTTCAATGGGGTCTGTGGGATTTTATCTCTATATTATATTTGATTTTATATTGTTCATTCATTTTCATTATTGTGTATAGTTTTATTATGTCTATTTAGTTTTAAATAGTAGGACTTTCTTTTGAAAGAAATTAATACTTTTATTCAGCAAGGATGCATTAAATTCTGAAGGATCATGTGACACTGAAGACTGGAGTAATGATGCTGAAAATACAGCTTTGATCACAGGAATAAATTACACTTTACTATATATTCACATAGAGAACAGCTGATTTACATTGGAATAATATTTCACTTTTCTTTTTTTCTTTTTTTTAATCAAATAAATGCAGCTTTGGTGAGCAGAAGAGACTCTTTTAAAAACTTTAGCGAATTCCGACCCCAAACTTTTGAATATAGATAATAATAATACTTATAATAACAATGAGTAAAAGTGTAAACACCCATTTAGAAATCAGGCTTTATGCCTTAAACAGCCTTTTAAACCAGTCTAACGATCATACCGAAGAGTAATAAATCCATAACCAGAAGAGAGTTGTGAGATTATGACCTCATATCATCCATTAGATCAAACCTCCAGAGCGTCTTAAAACCCGTCCAAAAAACAGATCCTGTTATAATCCTGCAGGCTTAACAAATCTCATCTCATATCGACAGGTTTTCTCTCGTGCTTTTGTGTGCATGAACAATTGCAGCTGGGAAAACAATGACTTCAAATGGCAGGTTTGCTTTCCCGTGGATCTAGATGGCATTTTACCATTTAACATTTGACATAATTGTCCACAGCCCCTTAATGGCAGCAAGACGAGGGGCCCGTGTGTGTGTGTGTGTGTGTGTGAGAGAGCCTCAAGTCTTGGGTTACAGTAATTGATGGTAATAAAGGCCCTGAAGTCATTGTTGCAGTGCAGGTGAGCGGGGGGGGGGGGGGGGGGGGTGCGGGGGGGTTGTCGTGATTGACAACATGTCAGAAGATCTCAACATTTCTGAAGATGAAAAAGCTTAGTTTCAGACTCAAATACACACTCAAAAAAAAAAGATTGGGTCAAATATGGAGAAACCCAACCGTTAAATTAAACACGTCCATATTTTGACCCAAACGTGGGTTGAAACAGAGTGGCTTGAGAAAAAATTGGAGAAACATTAACATAATTTACACAAAATGACAGATAAATGGAGAGTTGATCATTCAGATCTGGCTTTATATTTTCATATATTGTATTCATACTTGAAAGATGTCAAACTGCACGAGTGAAATTACAGTAACTTAAACCAAAAAAATAATCATGTCTATAGTTTTAAAATTATGGTTATTATAGTTAACTAAAACTCAAGCTAAAAGCATGAAAATACATTTTTGTGACTTCAAATAAATGTTTACTGAAAAATAATTAAAATGGGTCAACTATAGACAAACTCAACCGTTAAATTAAACTTGTCCATATTTTGACCCAAACATGGGTTGAAACAGAGTCGCTTGGGAAAAAATTGGAGAAACATTAACAGAAATAATATACACAAAATGACAGATATACAAATGGAGATTTAATTACATGTTTACATGGTTATATTTTCATATGCATATTGTATTCATACTTGAAAGATGTCAAACTGGCATGAGTTAAATTGCAGTAACTTCCACCAAAAAAGAATCATGTCTAGTTTTTAAATTATGGGTAATAACTAAAACTGAAGCTAAAAGCATTAAAATAAATTTTTGTTACTTGAAATAAACGTTAAATGAAAAATAATAAAAAATGCTGGGTCAAATATGGACAAACCCAACCAATAAATTAAACATTTAAACGGTTGGGTTTGTCCATATTTTGAAACAACCCAGCATTTTTTTACAGTGGCTTGGGAAAAATTGGAGAAACCTTAATTAACATAATATGAATGCTAGATATACAACTGGAGACTTAATTATTTGGTTATATTTTCTAATTTTTGTTCCTTACCTGGTTTGTAAATTGATATTGTTCAATAAAATAAATAAATAAATAAAATAGATGTATATAGTGAAAATAGTGAAATTGCAGGTACTTAAACCAAAAAAAAAAAAGATCGCTAGTTTTGAAATTATGGTTATTATACTTAACTAAAAACTGGAAGAAAAGAAATAGAAAAAATAGAAACTAAAAGCACGAAAAAGAAATGTGTTACTTGAAATAAACATCAACTGAAATTTAAAATGCAAACATTTCTCATTTTAATTTAGAACTTAAAACTAAAACTGAAATAAAAAGTAATAACTATATAGACATTAAAAATAATTAGACTATTAAAAAGTGACAAAACGCCAAACAAAATTACTAAAACTTACCACGATTTAATAAAAAAATAACACTAGTTCACATTTCTATTGCAGTCTTTTTTAGTATAATTAATATACTTTATAGTATTTATTAATATTTTGAATTAGTTATATTTTCCATTTTCATTTTAGTTAAAGTTTTGTTTTATGTTATTTTATTTAAAACGTATGTTTATTAATTGTATTTCAGTTTTAGCGACTTCATCTTCAACTAAATAAGAATTAGAAATGTTGCTACTACTGAAATCAAATAACCAGTTTAAAAAAAAATATATATTAGCCTATATTTAAATGAATGTAGGGCCTATATTTAATTTCATTTTTTTTTATAGATTTAGTTAACAATAACTATATACCATGGTGATCATCGTTGTGGCCAATGCACCATAAAACACTGTTTGGATGTTGAATTACTCTGATTTTACTATAGTAAAGGAGTGGAACAGAGCCGGTCTTTGTGTGACAGTGAGTGGCGTGAGACGCACAGCACAGAAACCCCATCAGGATTCGTTTTCACTCTAAACTCTTAATTCTCATGTCTTCCCATTGTGTCCCAGAATCCCTCGGGGCTGCGGGGTAATGAGACATAATTGAGGGAAGGTCACGGATCATTAATTCACCTGGACGAGACGGGATGCTTTCATACCTCGGCGTCTGAGACACACGAGACACAGGAAGCTGACAAAACAACTTCCTGTTAGTGATGTCACTTCAACTGCGTCCCAAATCATACACGACCGCTAAAAAGTATGTTATATTCTCACCGGAAGTAGAAACTCATCCGGGTACTTTTCTTCTGTCACGTACTGTTTTTCACTATATAATAGAGAAGTACAGTCAAATATATCCAGACTCCATCAACATTTCTCACATTATCACAGTTTATTCGCTATCGTTTATTAAAGGGTAATAAAACATGAGCAGAACTCAGAGTTCTCAGATCAGTGGATATTTGACTGGTTTTGTCCGTCCTTCTGTTAGACTCTCACACATGAGTTATGTTGAATATCTGTCAGCTGTTAAATTTAACTACACAATTAGATAATACCAGTTTAGCTCAACCAGTGACCAAGCAATGCTTCATGTTGTTCAGTCTGTCTGTGTGTACTTTTTGCATAATTGAATCTTTATTTTCCTGTTTATTACTGTAAAGATGCTTTGAAACAATCTGTATAAAGCGCTATAGAAATAAAGCTGACTTTTTGGTAACATTGTTATAATAACTGCAATGTCTTAAATTACCCGAATCATTTACGTTTGAATTATGAACCGAAACGAGAATCGGGGTTATTATAACTAAAACCATTAAAAAACCGACCAATCAGAACAGAGCCGTCTGACCAATCAGAGGTGATTCTCGCGGTGATGTGTGTTCTCGAGGCGATGTGTGTTCCCAAATGCATGTTCTTGAGGCGATGTGTGTGTGTGTTCTCAAGGTGATGTATGTTCTCGAGGCGATGTGTGTTCCCAAATGCATGTTCTCGAGGCGATGTGTGTGTGTGTTTTCAAGGTGATGTATGTTCTCGAGGCGATGTGTGTGTGTGTTCTCAAGGTGATGTATGTTCTCGAGGCGATGTGTGTGTGTGTTCTCAAGGTGATGTATGTTCTCGAGGCGATGTGTGTTCCCAAATGCATGTGTTCTCGAGGCGATGTGTTCCCAAATGCATGTGTTCTCGAGGCGATGTGTGTGTGTGTTCTCAAGGTGATGTATGTTCTCGAGGCGATGTGTGTGTGTGTTCTCAAGGTGATGTATGTTCTCGAGGCGATGTGTGTGTGTGTTCTCAAGGTGATGTATGTTCTCGAGGCGATGTGTGTGTGTGTTCTCAAGGTGATGTATGTTCTCGAGGCGATGCGTGTTCCCAAATGCATGTGTTCTCGAGGCGATGTGTTCCCAAATGCATGTGTTCTCGAGGCGATGTGTGTGTGTGTTCTCAAGGTGATGTATGTTCTCGAGGCGATGTGTGTGTGTGTTCTCAAGGTGATGTATGTTCTCGAGGCGATGTGTGTGTGTGTTCTCAAGGTGATGTATGTTCTCGAGGCGATGTGTGTGTGTGTTCTCAAGGTGATGTATGTTCTCGAGGCGATGTGTGTTCCCAAATGCATGTTCTCGAGGCGATGTGTGTGTGTGTTTTCAAGGTGATGTATGTTCTCGAGGCGATGTGTGTGTGTGTTCTCAAGGTGATGTATGTTCTCGAGGCGATGTGTGTGTGTGTTCTCAAGGTGATGTATGTTCTCGAGGCGATGTGTGTTCCCAAATGCATGTGTTCTCGAGGCGATGTGTTCCCAAATGCATGTGTTCTCGAGGCGATGTGTGTGTGTGTTCTCAAGGTGATGTATGTTCTCGAGGCGATGTGTGTGTGTGTTCTCAAGGTGATGTATGTTCTCGAGGCGATGTGTGTGTGTGTTCTCAAGGTGATGTATGTTCTCGAGGCGATGTGTGTTCCCAAATGCATGTGTTCTCGAGGCGATGTGTTCCCAAATGCATGTGTTCTCGAGGTGATGCGTGTTCTCGAGGTCTGTTTTCTCAATGTGTGTGTGTTCTCGAGGTGTGTGTGTTCTCGAGGTGATGCGTGTTCTCGAGGTGTGTGTGTTCTCGAGGTGATGCGTGTTCTCGAGGTGTGTGTGTTCTCGAGGCGATGTGTGTTCTCGAGGTGTGTGTGTTCTCGAGGTGTGTGTGTTCTCTAGGTGATGTGTGTTCTCGAGGTGTGTGTGTTCTCGAGGTCATGTGTGTTCTCTAGGTGATGCGTGTTCTCGAGGTGTGTGTGTTCTTGAGGTGCTCGAGGTGTGTGTTCTCGAGGTGTGTGTGTTCTCGAGGTGTGTGTGTTCTCGAGGTGTGTGTGTTCTCGAGGTGTGTGTGTTCTCGAGGTCATGTGTGTTCTCTAGGTGATGCGTGTTCTCGAGGTGTGTGTGTTCTTGAGGTGCTCGAGGTGTGTGTTCTCGAGGTGTGTGTGTTCTTGAAGGCGTGTGTTCTCGAGGTGTGTGTGTTCTCGAAGGTGTGTGTTCTCGAAGGTGTGTGTTCCCGTATGCACGCGTGTTCTCGAGGTGTGTGTGTTCTCGTATGCATGCGTGTTCTCAAGGTGTGTGTGTTCTCGAGGTGTGTGTGTTCTCGAGGTGTGTGTGTTCTC
Source organism: Tiaroga cobitis (assembly GCA_030578255.1). Lineage (NCBI taxonomy): Eukaryota > Metazoa > Chordata > Actinopteri > Cypriniformes > Leuciscidae > Tiaroga > Tiaroga cobitis. The sequence continues at coordinate 60,072,012 of CM060595.1, read as the reverse complement.
GAGGTCATGTGTGTTCTCTAGGTGATGCGTGTTCTCGAGGTGTGTGTGTTCTTGAGGTGCTCGAGGTGTGTGTTCTCGAGGTGTGTGTGTTCTTGAAGGCGTGTGTGTTCTCGAGGTGTGTGTGTTCTCGTATGCATGCGTGTTCTCAAGGTGTGTGTGTTCTCGAGGTGTGTGTGTTCCCATATGCATGCGTGTACTGGAGGTGTGTGTTCTCGAGGCGATGCGTGTTCTCGTATAAATGCTTGTTCTCGAGGTGTGTGTGTGTTCTCGAGGTGTGTGTGTTCCCATATGCATGCGTGTACTGGAGGTGTGTGTTCTCGAGGCGATGCGTGTTCTCGTATAAATGCTTGTTCTCGAGGTGTGTGTGTTCTCTCGAGGCGATGCGTGTTCTCGATCTCGAGTTGATGTGTGTTCTCTCGAGGCGATGCATGTTCTCGAGGTGTGCGTGTCCTCGAGTTGATGTGTGTTCTCGTATGCATGCGTGTTCTCAAGGTGTGCATGTTCTCGAAGCGATGTGTGTTCTCGTATGCATGTATGTTCTCGAGTTGATGTGTTCTCGTATGCATGCGTGTTGTCGAGGTGTGTGTGTTCTCGGGGTGATGTTTGTCTTGCGTATGCATGTGGTTGTGTATAAAGGGGCCGGTGTGTAATTTGAGCAGCGGATGAGACGCCTGTGGTGTAATTGAGTTCAGGACCGACTGAAAGAGCCAGCGTCTATTACCAGCAGCGGGGGATCCGGGTTCTGTCTCCTCGTTCACACACACGCACACGCACACACACACACACACACACACACAGGGAAATGGAAAGGGATCAGAAGCCTTAGTTTGCACCTTAAGAGGAAGAAGTGCGAGAGTATTTGTTGACGGAGAGTAAATGGCTTTGCCGAGGACAGAAACATGGTTTTAGATCAAGCATGTCACATCATGACGGTTATTTGTTCTGTCTCTCTGCAGGGTGTGTGTGGAGCTTTAAAAGCAACGAGAAACTGATGGACGTCTGAAGTACTTTATTATCTGCATATGCAGCTCATTCAATCAGAGTTAAGAATTACAGTAACGGCATCCCAGCAAACAAAAATACGCTCTGAGAATATTTTGCAAACGTTCCCATTAGATGATGAAAATTTTATATCTTAAATGTTCTCTGAATGTCCCTTTTTTTTTAAACATGAAAACGGTTAAAAATGTTAACGGAACATTCCATTCTGTCACTCACACATTATGGGAATGGAATGTTCTCTGAACATTCCGAAACAAGTTGTAACATTTAAAAAAAAGAAGAAAAAAAAAAGTAAAGAATTCCGAAAAAACGTTACATCAACATCAACATTATTAAAGACCAGACAAATTTCAACTCGCATTCTATTTTTCAGAGGCGCTGGTTCTGGAAGTATTTTTCCATTCATTTTTCCCACAGGGATTTAAAAGTGTTATAAGCCTAAAAGTCGGAATGTGACCGCAACGGCTTTAGTGAGGGAAAGAACTACAATCCCATGATGCATTGCATAATCAAATTACTTTTGTACTTTTACAGCACTTTGGTCAACTTCGGCTGTTTTTAAATTGTGCTTTATAAATAAACATTGTATTGTATTGTATTAAACACGATGGAGATACAAAACAACTCATTTACAAATGTTGATTACATATATTTAGTCTATTATTAATTTTATTGCAAAATATAGATATATATATACAAACATTTAATTATTTTGAGAGTGTAGAGAGATCGACTACATCATTCGCAGTGCTTCATGGGAGTAGGCGGAGCTAACGAGATCTTTTGGTGCGTTTAGCTTTCTTCGAATTCTCTGATTGGTTTAATTTTATGTACAGCATCATGGGTAATGTAGTTTATTTATAACACGATTAGTTAAAAATGTTTTTAACAGTTTTTAAGTTATCATTAAGAATCAACCCAGACAGCAACATAGTGTCGGCCCAGATCCGGCACGAATCCACGTGTACCAGATGTGGGCCGGATCTGGGAATTTCCCTAAGGAGAAAATGAATGGAGTTTCTATTAATGTTCATGGAAGAACGTTTGATCGTAACCTTGAGAGACACGTTAGCTGAAGTTCTGAGAACGTTCCCTGTTTGCTGAGGTCATACATGTTGAGCAATAATCATATACACAGGTGAAACTGGAAAAATTAGAATATGGTCCAAAAGTTCATTTATTTCAGTAATTCAACTTAAAAGGTGAAACTAATATATTATATAGACTGATTACATGCAAAGTGAGATATTTCAAGCCTTTATTTGTTATAATTGTGATGATTATGTCTTACAGCTTATGAAAACCCCAAATTAAAAATTAGAATATTGTGAAAAGGTTTTCATAAGCTGGAAGCCATAATCATCACAATTATAACAAATAAAGGCTTGAAATATCTCACTTTGCATGTAATGAGTCTATATAATATATTAGTTTCACCTTTTAAGTTGAATTACTGAAATAAATAAACTTTTGCACCATATTCTCATTTTTCCAGTTTCACCTGTAATCGTTCATCTGTCATACATCATGTGATTGATTGTTCATCAGATGTAAGGTCACACACAGTAACACACGGATCAGAGTTTCTTCTGAGCGAATCCCTGCAGACGGTTGTGTTCCCTCAGCCTGAAACACAGAAGAGCATCTATCAGACATGTTCACACACACACACACACACTCAGGGTGTCACTGACCTGACCGCGCTGATCTTGATGAATCCTGAGGCGTCGCAGGGATCGTAGTCGCCTTGGACATCCATGCTGATAAACACAGGAGAAACTGAGGCGTTACACCAGAGCAATAACTGATGGAAACTGATGAAACATAATAGTCCTGTCACATGATCCTTCAGAAATCATTCTAATGTGCTGATTTGCATAATCACATTTCTGATTATGATCCATGTTACATTACATTTTACCAGGATTCTTTGATGAATAGACAGTTCAAAAGCATTTATCTGAAATAGATTATTTTGTAACGTTTTAAATGTATTTACTGTCACTTTTGATCAGTTTAATGCGTCCTTGATGAACTTCTTACTGACCCCAGACTTTTGATCAATAGTGTAAATGTGTGAATATGGACAGACGACACTGATGGTTTTTTAAAAATCTAAACGTGATTTTTAGGCTACATTTATATAAATTTATGATTTATATATTCTGCTATACATAAATGATTTACATTACAGAAGAACACGTCTCGTGGCAGCTGTTAAAACACACAAAGACGAGCACAAGACTTTTGCAAATAGACACACACACACACACACACACACTCACACTCACGCTCACACTCTCTTTCTCTCTCACACACACACACACACACACACACACAAACACTCACTCATTCACACACACACACACACACACACACACAAATCTCTGATTGAGCGTGTTAATTAGTGCGACTCCTCAAATGACTGACATTTGAATCTGTGTATTCGCCCCAGGAACACATTGTGACATTTCTAGCGGATCAATGCCTCGTGTGTGAGGAAACCGCTGTGTTAATGACACCGTTTGATCGCCAGATCGTCTGCAAGACACGCTTATGATGCAAAGTCTGTTTCACAAGGTAAGCAGCGTGATTACTACATTATTACAGTGTGTGTGCGTGTTTGTCTGTGTTTGTCTGTGTGTGTGTGTGTGTGTGTGTGTGTGTGTGTGTGTGTGTGTGCGTGTCTGTGCGTGTCTGTGCGTGTCTGTGCGTGTGTGTCTGTGTGTGTCTGTGTGTGCGTGTGTGCGTGTGTGTGTGTGTGTGTGTGTGCTTTTGTTTTTGTGATATATGAGGACACAAATGTGTATAATGACATGCATATTACACTGGTATTACAACTTACACGTGATATATGAGGACATTGCATGAATCCTCATATTTCAAATAGCTTAAA
>CM060595.1:60058114-60063114 GCA_030578255.1 Tiaroga cobitis | reverse complement strand
TGACGTCACCCGACATCGCTTAGAGCACCTTTAAAACAAAACAAAAAATCAGCAGCATTTTTTGACAGGACAGCAATACAGCAAAATAAATTCAAGGTTCAAACGAAAACTATTTTGATCTGATTATCTGATTCTTCATAAAGCTTCACGATCACTTTGATGTTTCATTGCATGATTAAACGTCTTTTTCTACTTCGGCAGTGTAAAAGATCAATAGTGTGTGTTTTTAGGACACCTTGTTTATGGACGTCATTTGGCTGCAAAAATAAAAAAATAAACTGCACAAAATGATTTTCCTGCTCAGTGTTTCTGAGAACGAACATGATGTGTGTCAGCAAGGCTGTGATATCTTCAGCGCACAGGTGTGTGAAGCAGCCGTCTCTCTGTGGGACGTGGACTGGCTGCTGCTTATTCTCTCAGTGTAAGATTGTAATGAGTTTAATCTGTGGTGAGTGTCCCGCTGCTCACACACACCTCTGAGGGACGGGCCCTCGACGGCCCTCGCGATCACATGCAGATTTAATAGCAGAGCCTCAGTAATCAGCCTCTAATGGGGCAAATCCTATTATGAGAGAGGAGGAGCAGAGAGAGAGAGAGAGAGCCTGCTGCTCACACACACAGATTAAGACACCTGAGACACACACACACACAGACACACACAGACAGAGAGAGAGAGATACAGAGAGTATATCTGAGAGTGTGTGTGTGTGTGTGTGTGTGTGTGTGTGTTTAAATATGAACTTAAATGTGTAATAAATATATAATTCACCATACAACAATTTTATGATATTAAATTATATAATAAAATATTTAATTATTATTATGTATTTAATGGTACATAAGAATTAAATAAGATAGATAGGTTATAATAAAGTATAAAAAATATGGATGGATGGATAGATAGAACGATAGATAGACAAATAGATAGATAGATAGATAGATAGATAGACAGAACGATAGATAGATAGATAGACCCGTACCGTAGACGAGCTGATCTAAACCCGTACCATAGACGAGCTGATCTAGACCCGTACCGTAGACGAGCTGATCTAGACCCGTACCGTAGACGAGCTGATCTAGACCCGTACCATAGACGAGCTGATCTAGACCCGTACCGTAGACGAGCTGATCTAGACCCGTACCGTAGACGAGCTGATCTAGACCCGTACCATAGACGAGCTGATCTAGACCCGTACCGTAGACGAGCTGATCTAAACCCGTACCATAGACGAGCTGATCTAAACCCGTACCGTAGACGAGCTGATCTAGACCCGTACCATAGACGAGCTGATCTAGACCCGTACCGTAGACGAGCTGATCTAAACCCGTACCGTAGACGAGCTGATCTAGACCCGTACCGTAGACGAGCTGATCTAAACCCGTACCGTAGACGAGCTGATCTAGACCCGTACCATAGACGAGCTGATCTAGACCCGTACCGTAGACGAGCTGATCTAAACCCGTACCATAGACGAGCTGATCTAGACCCGTACCGTAGACGAGCTGATCTAGACCCGTACCGTAGACGAGCTGATCTAGACCCGTACCGTAGACGAGCTGATCTAGACCCGTACCGTAGACGAGCTGATCTAGACCCGTACCGTAGACGAGCTGATCTAAACCCGTACCGTAGACGAGCTGATCTAGACCCGTACCGTAGACGAGCTGATCTAAACCCGTACCATAGACGAGCTGATCTAGACCCGTACCGTAGACGAGCTGATCTAGACCCGTACCGTAGACGAGCTGATCTAAACCCGTACCATAGACGAGCTGATCTAGACCCGTACCGTAGACGAGTTGATCTAGACCCGTACCGTAGACGAGCTGATCTAGACCCGTACCATAGACGAGCTGATGTAGACCCGTACCGTAGACGAGCTGATCTAGACCCGTACCGTAGACGAGCTGATCTAGACCCGTACCGTAGACGAGCTGATCTAGACCCGTACCGTAGACGAGCTGATCTAGACCCGTACCGTAGACGAGCTGATCTAAACCCCTACCGTAGACGAGCTGATCTAGACCCGTACCGTAGACGAGCTGATCTAAACCCCTACCGTAGACGAGCTGATCTAGACCCGTACCGTAGACGAGCTGATCTAGACCCGTACCGTAGACGAGCTGATCTAGACCCGTACCGTAGACGAGCTGATCTAAACCCCTACCGTAGACGAGCTGATCTAAACCCGTACCGTAGACGAGCTGATCTAGACCCGTACCGTAGACGAGCTGATCTAGACCCGTACCGTAGACGAGCTGATCTAAACCCGTACCGTAGACGAGCTGATCTAGACCCGTACCGTAGACGAGCTGATCAAAACCCTACCGTAGACGAGCTGATCTAAACCCGTACCGTAGACGAGCTGATGTAAACCCGTACCGTAGACGAGCTGATCTAGACCCGTACCGTAGACGAGCTGATCTAGACCCGTACCGTAGACGAGCTGATCTAGACCCGTACCGTAGACGAGCTGATCTAAACCCGTACCGTAGACGAGCTGATCTAGACCCGTACCGTAGACGAGCTGATCTAGACCCGTACCGTAGACGAGCTGATCTAGACCCGTACCGTAGACGAGCTGATCTAGACCCGTACCGTAGACGAGCTGATCTAGACCCGTACCGTAGACGAGCTGATCTAAACCCGTACCGTAGACGAGCTGATCTAGACCCGTACCGTAGACGAGCTGATCTAGACCCGTACCGTAGACGAGCTGATCTAGACCCGTACCGTAGACGAGCTGATCTAGACCCGTACCGTAGACGAGCTGATCTAGACCCGTACCGTAGACGAGCTGATCTAAACCCCTACCGTAGACGAGCTGATCTAGACCCGTACCGTAGACGAGCTGATCTAAACCCCTACCGTAGACGAGCTGATCTAGACCCGTACCGTAGACGAGCTGATCTAGACCCGTACCGTAGACGAGCTGATCTAGACCCGTACCGTAGACGAGCTGATCTAAACCCCTACCGTAGACGAGCTGATCTAAACCCGTACCGTAGACGAGCTGATCTAGACCCGTACCGTAGACGAGCTGATCTAGACCCGTACCGTAGACGAGCTGATCTAAACCCGTACCGTAGACGAGCTGATCTAGACCCGTACCGTAGACGAGCTGATCAAAACCCTACCGTAGACGAGCTGATCTAAACCCGTACCGTAGACGAGCTGATGTAAACCCGTACCGTAGACGAGCTGATCTAGACCCGTACCGTAGACGAGCTGATCTAGACCCGTACCGTAGACGAGCTGATCTAGACCCGTACCGTAGACGAGCTGATCTAAACCCGTACCGTAGACGAGCTGATCTAGACCCGTACCGTAGACGAGCTGATCTAGACCCGTACCATAGACGAGCTGATCTAGACCCGTACCGTAGACGAGCTGATCTAGACCCGTACCGTAGACGAGCTGATCTAGACCCGTACCGTAGACGAGCTGATCTAGACCCGTACCGTAGACGAGTTGATCTAGACCCGTACCATAGACGAGCTGATCTAAACCCGTACCGTAGACGAGCTGATCTAAACCCGTACCGTAGACGAGCTGATCTAAACCCGTACCGTAGACGAGCTGATCTAGACCCGTACCGTAGACGAGCTGATCTAGACCCGTACCGTAGACGAGCTGATCTAGACCCGTACCGTTATAGACGAGCTCCGAGAACTTGATGCCGAGGTTCTGCTTGATCCTGCGCACCTCGCGGTCCATCGTGAAGGTCTCGATGTCCAGATGAGCCTGGAGCAGGACCGCTCCTCCGGGGGTCTCGTAGATTCCTGACGGGAACAACAGCAGGAACACATCAAGACATCGTTTCCTCTCTGATTAGATTATATTACACTATATACAGTCAAACCAAACATTATTCAGACACCAGATATAATTTTTGATATACGTTTACTAGTGTGTGCAGGACACTATAGTTCATTTATGTAAGTGAGGAGAGCAAAATAAAGTAAACTGTGACATATTACACCCAAATATTCTTCATACAGTAAATAAAACTATTTGGGACCAGAACTGATTCCTCCACTTTGAGCTGATGATGTTTTACTGAAGTGTGTTTTCTGTAATTGCTAATGCTCTTTTCACACACACACACACACTGAACAACATGAAGCATTGCTTGGTCACTGGTTGAGCTAAACTGGTATTATCTAATTGTGTAGTTAAATTTAACAGCTGACAGATATTCAACATAATTCATGTGTGAGAGTCTAACAGAAGGACGGACGAAACCAGTCAAATATCCACGGAGTTCTGCTCATATTTTATTAGCATTTTCTAAACTATAGCGAATAAACTGTGATAATGTGAGAAATGTTGAAGGAGTCTGGATAAACGTTGGTTTGTCTGTATACTTTATTGTCAGATAGTGAGAGGGGACTGACGCAGGCTGGACTCTCTGTGGTAATTTTTGGGGAAAATCCCAGTAAACTCAGATGAGCAGGAGGGAGTGTGTGTGACGGGTGCACTGACAGCAGAAGGGAGTGTGTGTTGACGAGCGCACTGACAGCAGGAGGAATGATAATAGATCAGGGAAACGCAACAATCGTCCTCTGTCAGGTTCACCTCTACCCTGTAATCCCCCCGTCAGTGTGTGACACACAGAAATGAAGCTTTCACTCAGACGTCTGAAGGGTCACACACCATCATGATGAATGGTCACACACACACACACACACACACACACACACCATCATGATGAACGGACACACACACACACACCATCATGATGAACGGACACACGAGATCCCGTACGGTTACGCACACACACACACACACACACACACACCATCATGATGAACGGTCACACACACACACACCATCATGATGAACGGACACACGAGATCCCGTACGGTTACGCACACACACACACACACACACACACACACCATCATGATGAACGGTCACACACACACACACCATCATGATGAACGTTCACACACACACACACCATCATGATGAACGGACACACGAGATCCCGTACGGT
>CM060595.1:60045614-60053114 GCA_030578255.1 Tiaroga cobitis | reverse complement strand
GCCCATGCAATGCATGCAATATATTCCTATGTTATATTAGTATAGGAAAAAGTATTTATTATTATACACTTTATTATAAAGTATTATTTATATCCTAAACAAAAATTATATATATATACATACACATTTATATATTACATTGTATACATGTGTGTGTGTGTATATATATATATAAAATAAATATATGCACCTTGTTTAAATATTTTTTATTCATTTTGTTAATAATAATAATAGATTAATTAAGTAATGAATTATTTAATATTCCTATATTATTATAATAGGAAAACATTTTTTTCATAATTTTGCCATAAAATTCTAATTAAAGACAGAATTTGTCATAAAATTATCATAATTCGTTTTCACAAGCAACACCCGTCGGGGGTTTGATTCCCAGGGAATGACATGAACTGATCAAATGTTTATATTGAATGCATGGAAATCTATGGATACAATAATCTGACAAATGGACAAATGTAATCATATTTCTATGTGTACATAAACACAGTTTTAAAAGGTCCTGTATAAATAAAACTTTACTTACTTCCTAAATCTTGATATTCTTACCTCTCGACTTCATCCCAATGAAGCGGTTCTCCACGATATCGATTCTCCCCACGCCATGCTTTCCACTGTGAAACGAGAGAGTCGGTTATTGATTAATAAATAAATAACAATGCATATATTCTCAAGTGACACGTGCTGTGCAAAATAACATTTGTACGTTTACATGGCTGTTAATGATTGGATGACATGTAAAGTTTAAGGAGCCACAGTGAAGACAAGCATTGGGCAACTCTAGAAATGTTCCTCCTGAATTCACGACTGTATAAACACTGTGTATGAAGTGTGTAGTTGCGGTTCTGCTCACCCGATCTCGTTCAGGTAGGAGAAGATCTCCAGCGGAGTGTCTTTAGATTTCCCTTCCTTCACGTGCGTCACTTTGACTGGAACACCTGGAAGTATGAAAACATATTAATATGATGATGAGAAATCATCCTCCACTTCTGTCAGCTGATGGAGTTTGAGTTTCTGACACTGTCGCGTTTGACTGGGATTTAAAACGCTCTTCATATTCAGTCGTTCTGCAGTACTGGCTTCACTGCGCTGACACTGACGGATCAGAAACCTTTTTTTTGTTGCTTTATCGCTGAATCAACTTTGTTTCATAATTGAATTCATAATTGATAGACAGACAAAATGACAGAACGACAACGACAGACAGACAAATGAGCATAGAGATGGGTAGATGGATAGATAGACAAATGGACGGAGAGATGGATGGATGGATAGAGACAAATGGACGGAGAGATGGATGGATGGATAGAGACAAATGGACGGAGAGATGGATGGATGGATAGAGACAAATGGACGGAGAGATGGATGGATGGATAGAGACAAATGGACGGAGAGATGGATGGATGGATAGAGACAAATGGAAGGAGAGATGGATGGATGGAGACAAATGGACGGAGAGATGGATAGACAAATGGACGGAGAGATGGATGGATGTATAGAGACAAATGTACGGAGAGATGGATGGATGGATAGATAGACAAATGGACGGAGAGATGGATGGATGTATAGAGACAAATGGACAGAGAGATGGATGGATGGATAGAGACAAATGGACGGAGAGATGGATAGATGGATAGAGACAAATGGACGGAGAGATGGATGGATGGATAGAGACAAATGGACGGAGAGATGGATGGATGGATAGAGACAAATGGACAGAGATGGATGGATGGATAGAGACAAATGGACAGAGAGATGGATGGATGGATAGAGACAAATGGACGGAGAGATGGATGGATGGATAGAGACAAATGGACGGAGAGATGGATAGATGGATAGAGACAAATGGACGGAGAGATGGATGGATGGATAGAGACAAATGGACAGAGAGATGGATGGATGGATAGAGACAAATGGACGGAGAGATGGATGGATGGATAGAGACAAATGGACGGAGAGATGGATGGATGGATAGAGACAAATGGACGGAGAGATGGATGGATGGATAGAGACAAATGGAAGGAGAGATGGATAGAGACAAATGGACGGAGAGAGGGATGGATGGAGACAAATGGACGGAGAGATGGATAGACAAATGGACGGAGAGATGGATGGATGTATAGAGACAAATGTACGGAGAGATGGATGGATGGATAGATAGACAAATGGACGGAGAGATGGATGGATGTATAGAGACAAATGGACAGAGAGATGGATGGATGGATAGAGACAAATGGACGGAGAGATGGATGGATGGATAGAGACAAATGGACGGAGAGATGGATGGATGGATAGAGACAAATGGACGGAGAGATGGATGGATGGATAGAGACAAATGGACGGAGAGATGGATGGATGGATAGAGACAAATGGAAGGAGAGATGGATAGAGACAAATGGACGGAGAGATGGATGGATGGATAGAGACAAATGGACGGAGAGATGGATAGACAAATGGACGGAGAGATGGATGGATGTATAGAGACAAATGTACGGAGAGATGGATGGATGGATAGATAGACAAATGGACGGAGAGATGGATGGATGGATAGAGACAAATGGACGGAGAGATGGATAGATAGATAGATAGATAGATAGATAGATAGATAGATAAACAAACAATATTCTTTGTTTTCAACGATATATCTGTTGTTTTATCATCTTGAATGTGTATCTTACTCTAAAATAAATGACATATATATGTTTTAAAAAATGCAAAGAGCTTCTTGTTTAAGTGTCCCTGAAGTCTAAATCTAAATATCCAGAAGTCTGAATGTGTTTTTCTCAAACACTCCCATAAATAAATCATGGAGAATCCTCGACTTCTTCCTAGCGTGAAGCGAGCGTCTCGAGGCCAGAGGTGGAGGACCTGAGTGGGGGAGGAGGAGAACACAGGAGAACACAGGAGAACACAGGAGAGAGGGAGGAGAAGGAGGAGAACACAGGAGAACACAGGAGAACACAGGGGAGAGGGAGGAGAAGGAGGAGAACACAGGAGAACACAGGAGAACACAGGAGTGAGGGAGGAGAAGGATGAGAACACATGAGAACACAGCAGAACACAGCAGAACACAGGAGAACACAGGGGAGAGGGAGGAGAAGGAGGAGAACACAGGAGAACACAGGAGAACACAGGAGAACACAGGGGAGAGGGAGGAGAAGGAGGAGAACACATGAGAACACAGCAGAACACAGGAGAACACAGGAGAACACAGGGGAGAGGGAGGAGAAGGAGGAGAACACATGAGAACACAGCAGAACACAGGAGAACACAGGAGAACACAGGGGAGAGGGAGGAGAAGGAGGAGAACACAGGAGAACACAGCAGAACACAGGAGAACACAGGAGAACACAGGAGAACACAGCAGAACACAGCAGAACACAGCAGAACACAGGAGAACACATGGGAGAGGGAGGAGAAGGAGGAGAACACAGGAGAACACAGGAGAACACAGGGGAGAGGGAGGAGAAGGAGGAGAACACAGGAGAACACAGGAGAACACAGGGGAGAGGGAGGAGAAGGAGGAGAACACAGGAGAACACAGGAGAACACAGGAGAACACAGGAGAACACAGGAGAACACAGCAGAACACAGCAGAACACAGCAGAACACAGGAGAACACATGGGAGAGGGAGGAGAAGGAGGAGAACACAGGAGAACACAGGAGAACACAGGAGAACACAGGGGAGAGGGAGGAGAAGGAGGAGAACACAGGAGAACACAGGAGAACACAGCAGAACACAGCAGAACACAGGGGAGAGGGAGGAGAAGGAGGAGGACACATGAGAACACAGGAGAACACAGCAGAACACAGCAGAACACAGGAGAACACAGGGGAGAGGGAGGAGAAGGAGGAGAACACAGGAGAACACAGGAGAACACAGGAGAACACAGGAGAACACAGGAGAACACAGGGGAGAGGGAGGAGAAGGAGGAGAACACAGGAGAACACGGGAGAACACAGGAGAACACAGGAGAACACAGGAGAACACAGGAGAGAGGGAGGAGAAGGAGGAGAACACATGAGAACACAGCAGAACACAGCAGAACGCAGGAGAACACAGGAGAACATAGGGGAGAGGGAGGAGGAGGAGGAGAACACAGCAGAACACAGGAGAACACAGGAGAACACAGGAGAACACAGGGGAGAGGGAGGAGAACACATGAGAACACAGCAGAACACAGCAGAACACAGGAGAACACAGGAGAACACAGGAGAACACAGGGGAGAGGGAGGAGAAGGAGGAGAACACAGCAGAACACAGGAGAACACAGGAGAACACAGGAGAACACAGGGGAGATGGAGGAGAAGGAGGAGAACACAGCAGAACACAGGAGAACACAGGAGAACACAGGGGAGAGGGAGGAGAAGGAGGAGAACACAGCAGAACACAGGAGAACACAGGAGAACACAGGGGAGAGGGAGGAGAAGGAGGAGAACACAGGAGAACACAGGAGAACACAGGAGAGAGGGAGGAGAAGGAGGAGAACACATGAGAACACAGCAGAACACAGGAGAACACAGGAGAACACAGGGGAGAGGGAGGAGAAGGAGGAGAACACAGGAGAACACAGGAGAGAGGGAGGAGAAGGAGGAGAACACATGAGAACACAGCAGAACACAGGAGAGAGGGAGGAGAAGGAGGAGAACACATGAGAACACAGCAGAACACAGGAGAGAGGGAGGAGAAGGAGGAGAACACATGAGAACACAGCAGAACACAGGAGAACACAGGAGAGAGGGAGGGGAAGGAGGAGAACACATGAGAACACAGCAGAACACAGCAGAACACAGGAGAGAGGGAGGGGAAGGAGGAGAACACATGAGAACACAGCAGAACACAGGAGAGAGGGAGGAGAAGGAGGAGAACACATGAGAACACAGCAGAACACAGCAGAACACAGGAGAGAGGGAGGGGAAGGAGGAGAACACATGAGAACACAGCAGAACACAGGAGAGAGGGAGGGGAAGGAGGAGAACACATGAGAACACAGCAGAACACAGGAGAGAGGGAGGAGAAGGAGGAGAACACAGCAGAACACAGCAGAACACAGGAGAGAGGGAGGGGAAGGAGGAGAACACATGAGAACACAGCAGAACACAGGAGAACACAGGAAAACACAGGGGAGAGGGAGGAGAAGGAGGAGAGAGGGAGGAGAACACAGGAGAACACATGAGAACACAGCAGAACACAGCAGAACACAGCAGAACACAGCAGAACACAGGGGAGAGGGAGGAGAAGGAGGAGAACACAGGAGAACACAGGGGAGAGGGAGGAGAAGGAGGAGAACACATGAGAACACAGCAGAACACAGGAGAACACAGGAGAACACATGAGAACACATGAGAACACAGCAGAACACAGGAGAACACATGAGAACACATGAGAACACAGCAGAACACAGGAGAACACGGGAGAGGGAGGAGAACACAGGAGAACACAGGAGAGAGGGAGGAGAAGGAGGAGAACACATGAGAACACAGGAGAACACAGGAGAACACAGGAGAACACAGGAGAACACAGGAGAACACAGGAGAACACAGGAGAGAGGGAGGAGAAGGAGGAGAACACATGAGAACACAGCAGAACACAGGAGAACACAGGAGAACACAGGGGAGAGGGAGGAGAAGGAGGAGAACACAGGAGAACACAGGAGAACACAGGAGAACACAGGAGAACACAGGGGAGAGGGAGGAGAAGGAGGAGAACACAGGAGAACACATGAGAGAAGGAGGAGAACACCAATCATGTTTCTGCTCGTCTCTCACCGCTGGAAAGCTAAAGCCCTGTGAGAAGAACACACCTAGAGAACAAGCTGGACGTCCTACCAGACATTACAATCATACAATCAGTACTTCATTATGATGCTTTTCCCGTGGAATAAAAAGTGCAAGTTGTCCCATCATAGCATGTCAGTCAAGCTCCGAAACAGATAGCAAAATAACACCATAAAAGTACATGATGAAATGACTAAAAATTAAGCTAAAATTAACATGAAAGCTAATTCAAAATATAAAAAAAAACTAAAGTGACTGTTCTGAAGTCATGTGATGCTTTCATATTAAATATGGTTCTGCTATGTTTGCTATGACGTTTGACTGTGAGATATGACGCATGGCATGTTGGACGTTAACGGCTTCAAACGTCTCTGCAAAGTCTCATTTATTACATTTTTGAGAGTAAAAGGAAACTAATTTCAACTTAAATTACATTAAACTTACTTAAAATAATGATTTTGATGAATTGCAATGTAAAAACATATGCTGTGTCAACTTATTATATTCTTATCTTATATTATTATGTCAACTAACTAATTATATTGATCATATAATTTTTGTTGCATGGAAAAGATCTGCGTGAAGATTTTCAGAAATTAATATGAGTTTAGAGTTAATAATGACAAATATTTGGGGGAAAAACACCATAAAAAGCATATATTTCAGGCTATATATTTCATGTCTATTTATTTAAATAACAAAATGACAAAAGCACATGATGAAATGACTACAAATTAAGCTTAAATTAACACAAAAACTAATAAAATAAAAACGAACTCAAAATTTATATATATAAAAAGTCATGACGCTTTCATTTCAATGATGTGCTGTTACGTTTGCTATGAGGTTTGACTGCAAGATATGACGCATGTTAACGGCTTCAAACGTCTCGGCAAAGTCTCATTTATGACATTTTTTGAGTCACTGTGATAAAAAAAGTTGCTCCCTTAAATGTAATACAATCAACTTGGATGTTAAACCAATAAACTCACTTTAAAAAATGAGTTGAATCTTATAAAAAAGTTGAAAATTGCTTCACTTATTTGTTAAATTACTAAAAATTAAGCTAAAATGAACATGAAAACTAATAACATATAATAAAAACTAATTCAAAGTATAAAAAAATTACTGTTCTGAAGTCATATGCCGCTTTCTCTTACATCGAATATGATGCTAACGTTTTCAAACGTCTCATTTATGACATTTTTTGAGAGTCAAAAGTACAATGAACTTGGATGTTAAACTAATTTCAACTCAAATTACATTACACTGACTTAAAAAAAATGGTAAAATCTTGCATAACTTGAAAATTCCTCAACTTATTTTGATGAGTTGCAATGTAAAAACATATGTGGTAAACATTTTTCACAGTTAATGAATGTTGTTGCATGGAAAAGCTCTGCGTGAAGATTCTCAGAACTTAATCTGAGTTTAGAAGTAAATAATGAGGAATATTGGTCTCATATGCAGAGCCCGAAGGCCACAGGACAGCAGAAGAGCTCCCGAACCCTTCAAATAGTTAATAATTAGATTAAAAGTTCAAATAAATGAAACGCAGCGTGAACGCAGAGTCTCTCGGCCACTTCGTCTCTCTCTCCTCATTCACCGTGCTTATTCTATTCGTTCCCTCGGCCTTAGAAAAGCAACAATGGCACAGAAGACACAGTTGTAGAAAAAATTACTGCTTTACATTTTTCCACTCTTTC
>CM060595.1:59903114-60038114 GCA_030578255.1 Tiaroga cobitis | reverse complement strand
GTGTGAGTGTGTGTGTGTGTGTGTGTGTGTGTGAGAGAGTGAGTCTCTGTGTGTGAGTGAGTCTGTGTGTGTGTGTGTGTGAGTCTGTTTGTGTGTGTGTGTGTTAGTCTCTGTGTGTGTGTGTGTGTGTGCGTGTGTGTGTGTGTGTGTGTGAGAGAGTGAGTCTCTGTGTGTGAGTGAGTCTGTGTGTGTGTGTGTGAGTCTGTTTGTGTGTGTGTGAGTCTGTGTGTGTGTGTGAGTGTGTGTGAGAGAGAGAGTGTGTGTGTGAGTGTGTGTGTGTGTGTGTGTGAGTCTGTTTGTGTGTGTGTGTGTGAGTCTGTGTGTGTGTGTGTGAGAGAGAGAGAGAGAGTGTGTGTGTGTGTGTGTGTGTATGAGAGAGTGTGTGTGTGTGTGTGTGTGCGTGTGTGTGTCAAACACAATCTAATCTAATCTGCTACTTCTAGTCACATGATCCTTCAGAAATCACACTAATATGATGATTTGCTGCTCAAAAAACATTCATTATTATTATTATCAGTGTTGAAAACAGTTGTGCACATTTTATTTCAGGATTCTTTGATGAATATAAAGTTTAAAAGAACAGAATTTATCTGAAATATAATCTTTTGTAAAACTATAAATGTCTTTACTGTCACTTTTGATCAATTTAATTAATCCTTGATGAATAAAAGTATTGATTTCTTTAATTATCTTTAAAATGATCCGCTCTCAGTTCAGATTAACACTTACTGACTGAAACAGGTTTACTTTATTAATCCAATCATTTATTATAAAAATCATGCGTATCAAATATGATAATCAGGGTTTTGATGAAGGTTTATTTGTTCATCTGTCAATCATCATTGTATTTTATTGCATTATATGTTTTAAAACTACAGAGCTTTGATCATAAAACTAATCATTATCATAAGATGTTATTGGCAGATATATAGTGAAGACTGATATTAATAAACTGATTCTGCTGTTCTGTTATAGAGATATGATTGATTTACATTACAGGCATCAGCATTTCAACCATTTACATTTATTATTTTATTCATTTACATTTCAACACACACATTTTTTTTCTCTAAAGGTTCAGTTTATTATTATTCAGTTTATTGTTCCAATTAAAAAAAAATATATACATATATATTATTTCATAAGTCAGGCTTTATAGGGTTAAAAAAGTTAAACCCTGAACTATTGAATATTAAACAAACACACACACACACACACACACACACGCACGCACGCACACACTCTCTCTCTCTCACACACACACAAACACACACTCACTCTCTCTCTCTCTCTCTCTCTCTCTCACACACACACACACACAAACACACACACTCTCTCTCTCTCTCTCTCTCTCTCATACACACACACACACACACTCATCAAAAAATCCTGTAAATAACTGTTTTCAACACTGATAATAATCATAAATGTTTCTTGATCATCAGATCCTCATATTAGAGTGATTTCTGAAGGATCATGTGACACTGAAGACTGGAGTAATGATGCTGAACATTCACAGGAATAAATTACACTTTACTGTATATTCAATTTACTATATATATAAGGTCAGATTAATATTTCTACCTAATTAAGAATGGATTAAACAGCACTGATGATTAACATGTATTTGAGTTGCTCACTGAAGAAAGTTTGATCTCTTACCTTCGGGTTCTCCAGAACTCCAGACTCATAGCTGTGAAACACAGGTGTGTGTGTTCAGTGTTAGTGCCATAACAGCAGAGAGACGGGGCAGTACTGGAGTGTGTGTGTGTGTGATGAAACACTGGTGTGTGTGCAGGTCACCTGATGTGCATGAGATTGGCATCCATACTCCACGGAGCCTTCGGCGTCACCGGCACGGGGATATCGTGCTTCTGAGCAAACACAATTAACACTGTTTTAAAGAATTTGTAAGCAAATAAATTTCACAAAATAATTGCAAAGAGAAACACATGCACAGACACACTCACTCACTCACTCACTCACTCACTCACTCACTCACTCACTCACTCACTCACTCACTCACTCACTCACTCACTCACTCACTCACTCACTCACTCACTCACTCACTCACTCACTCACTCACTCACTCACTCACTCACTCACTCACTCACTCACTCACTCACTCACTCACACTCACTCACTCACTCACTCTCACTCCATCTGATGCAGATCCTCTATAATATAATATATGCAACATGGACCACATTTATCAGTCTCATTAATGAACTAAATCTAATTAATGAACTCTAAATCATCAGAACTGAAGTGAGAGTGAACGCTGGAACACAGCCGGTTAAAGACAACAAGTGATTAAATGATCAAAAACTGCAGGTTTAGTTTTGGATTCAGTTATTGAGCTCCATCTAGTGGACTGACTTAACAACTACCAACATTTTAAAAAACAAAACATACATAAAAACCAATAATAATGACAAAAACACACAACAAAATTACTAAAACTTTAACTGCATTTTTTTAAACAAAACACAAAAATAAAAACTAATTCAAAATATTAAGAAAAATTCTAATAGTACCTTAATGATACTAAAATAACAAATATTGTAATAAAACAAATATTGGTATCGACATTTATTATTTGACAATATTATTGATAGTATTATTGACAATATTCGACATTTTTTATTTACAGAATTTAGATGTAGCAATATATAAAATAATTAAATAAATAATTAATAAAAATTCTGTAGTTTCAGAAGTTTCAATAAGTGAATGTTAATCAGGGTTCTTTGAATTTGCATGATTTTTTTTAGTTATTTGTGATCGTTTCATATTATTATTATTATTATTATTAACTCCGAAAGACCAATTTCTCAGCGATTTCCATAGCTCATTATATCTGCATTAAATTATTACATTGTTTAAATTAAAAAAAAATCTTTAGCTAACTGTGACTTTGAACAGGTGAAACTGGAAAAATATGAATATTGTGCAAAAGTTCATTTATTTCAGTAATTCAACTTAAAAGGTGAAACTAATATATTAGTTTCATATATAATACATCTACAAAGTGTAAGAGAATTGACCAATATAATTCTACCCCCTTACTATTATCAACTGGTGTTCCACAGGGTTCAATTATAGGTCCAGTTCTTTTCAGTTTATACATTAATGATTTACCATCTTCGTGTAAGAACTGTGATGTATGCAGACGACACTGCTGTCTTGGCCTATGGAAAATCCACAGAGGAAGTTGCATTTTTGGACTTTTCCCTGTATATGTACATGTATAGTTATGTACCTCTGCGTACTCCATCAGGTCCTTCCTCCCACGGAAACGGTTGTAAAACTGGGGAATCCTCCAGGGAGCGATGATCTGAGGATCAGGAGTAAAGCTGAGGAACGGAGAGATGGAGGTGTAACACACACACACACACACTGATGATGTTCACTGACCTGCACTTCAGGATAGAGAGCGTAACACGTCAGCTCGAAGCGGATCTGGTCGTTCCCCTGAAACACACACACACACATCACGCATGAGCCGAGTCATCACGCATTACATTATTTTTATATTTATTAGAGAAATTTCCATGACTTTTTAGGATTTTATTAATTTTCATAACTTTTTAAGATTTTAATAATTTCCATGACATTTTATGATTTTAATCATTTCCATGACTATTTAAGATTTGAATAATTTCCGACTATTTAAGATTTGAATAATTTCCATGACTATTTAAGATTTTAATAATTTCCATGACTATTTAAGATTTGAATAATTTCCATGACTTTAAGATTTTAATAATATCCATAACTTTAAGATTTTAATAATTTCCATGACATTTTATGATTTTAATAATTTCCATGACTATTTAAGATTTTATTAATTTCCGACTATTTAAGATTTTAATAATTTCCATGACTATTTAAGATTTTAATAATTTCCATGACTTAAGATTTTAATAATTTCCATAACTTTTTAAGATTTTAATAATTTCCATGACATTTTATGATTTTAATAATTTCCATAACTTTAAGATTTTAATAATTTCCATGACATTTTATGATTTTAATAATTTCCATGACTTAAGATTTTAATAATTTCCATGACTTTAAGATTTTAATAATTTCCATAACTTTAAGATTTTAATAATTTCCATGACATTTTATGATTTTAATAATTTCCATGACTATTTAAGATTTTAATAATTTCCATGACTATTTAAGATTTTAATAATTTCCATGACTTCTTAAGATTTTAATAATTTCCATGACTTTTTAAGATTTTAATAATTTCCATGACTTTTTAAGATTTTAATAATTTCCATGACTTTTTAAGATTTTAATAATTTCCATAACTTAAGATTTTAATAATTTCCATGACTTTTTAAGATTTTAATAATTTCCATGAGTTTTTAAAACTTTATCAATTTCCATGACATTTTATGATTTTAATAATTTCCATGACTATTTAAGATTTTAATAATTTCCATGACTATTTAAGATTTTAATAATTTCCATAACTTTAAGATTTTAATAATTTCCATGACATTTTATGATTTTAATAATTTCCATGACTATTTAAGATTTTAATAATTTCCATGACTTCTTAAGATTTTAATAATTTCCATGACTTTAAGATTTTAATAATTTCCATGACTTTTTAAGATTTTAATAATTTCCATGACTTTTTAAGATTTTAATAATTTCCATGACATTTTAAGATTTTAATAATTTCCATGACATTTTAAGATTTTAATAATTTCCATGACTTTAAGATTTTAATAATTTCCATGACTTTTTAAGATTTTAATAATTTCCACGACATTTTATGATTTTAATAATTTCCATGACTATTTAAGATTTTAATAATTTCCATGATTTAAGATTTTAATAATTTCCATGACTTTTTAAGATTTTAATAATTTCCATGACATTTTAAGATTTTAATAATTTCCATGACATTTTAAGATTTTAATAATTTCCATGACTTTAAGATTTTAATAATTTCCATGACTTTTTAAGATTTTAATAATTTCCACGACATTTTATGATTTTAATAATTTCCATGACTATTTAAGATTTTAATAATTTCCATGATTTAAGATTTTAATAATTTCCATGACTTTTTAAGATTTTAATAATTTCCATGAGTTTTTAAAACTTTATTAATTTCCATGACATTTTATGATTTTAATAATTTCCATGACTATTTAAGATTTTAATAATTTCCATGACTATTTAAGATTTTAATAATTTCCATGACTATTTAAGATTTTAATAATTTCCATGACTTCTTAAGATTTTAATAATTTCCATGACATTTTATGATTTTAATAATTTCCATGACTATTTAAGATTTTAATAATTTCCATGACTATTTAAGATTTTAATAATTTCCATGACTATTTAAGATTTTAATAATTTCCATGACTATTTAAGATTTTAATAATTTCCATGACTATTTAAGATTTTAATAATTTCCATGAGTTTTTAAAACTTTATTAATTTCAATGACCTTTTCATATTTTATTAATGTCCATGTCTTTTCCAAGTCCAGAAATCACACTTTTAAAGTAATATGTATTTTAATTGTGCATTTCATTAAAAGAAAAGACACGGTCTTCATAAAAATATGGATTAACGCCTGACAGGATTCAAACATCATCCTCAGTGTTTCAGTGATTAATGGACACATTTACTTCTGTAAAGTCTGCATTTGATGAAAGATAATAATTAATTTTAGAAAAAGTAAATATTTGATTTGTTACACTGCATGTCAGTGACCTTTAACCCTCATCAGAGAACAGCAAACATGTGGATGTGTTAAACTGTATGATTGTGAATCTCTGCTATAGAGAGATGTTCCTGAACTCAAGCACTGATCCGAGATCAGGCGTCTGCTGCCATCTAGTGCTGGAACTGATGAACACTGCACTTACACACACACTCACACACTGATGAACACTGCACTTACACACACACACACACACACACAGCTTTTATTAGACGTATTTCTCTCTACTTTACTCTATCCGTCTAGCATAAGGATGTTCTGTAACTGGATCTGCACTAATAGATGTCAATATACACACAGGCCAAAAGATTGGAATATTTAATTTTTTAGATTTTTAGAGAGATTAGATTTTTTTAATGTTTGTAAGAGTCTCTTCTGCTCATCAAGGCTGCCTTTTTATTTGATCAAAAATACAGTAAAAACAGTGAAATATTATTCCAATGTAAATCATCTGTTTTCTATGTGAATATACAGTAAAGTGTAATTTATTCCTGTGAATGTTCAGCATCATTACTCCAGTCTTCAGTGTCACATGATCCTTCAGAAATCACTCTAATATGAGGATCTGATGCTCAAGAAACATTTATGATTATTATCAGTGTTGAAAACAGGTGTGCTTTTGAGTCAAAAGTAAAATATATATATATATATATATATTCATCAAAGATGCATTAAACTGATCAAAAGTGACATTTAAAATGTTACAAAAGATTCTATTTCAAGTAAACGCTTTTATTTTAAACTATTTATCAAAGAATCCTGAAAAACAAAGCCACAAAAATATGAAGCAGAAAAAGATAATTATGATAATAATAAGAGTAAGAACCATCAATGTTAATATTAGAAGACTGGAGTAATGATGCTGAAAATTCAGCTTTGATCACAGGATATAAATTACACTTTACTATATATTCACATAGAAAACATATTTTAGATTATAATAATATTAAAACAATTTTACTGTGTTTTTGTAAAAAAAACAAAAAAATAAATAAAAATAATTATATATATATATATATATATATTAACTAATAATTAGTTGAGAAGGAAGTCAAACTATCTTTGATTGAATGATCTTAAATGAAATTTTTTTTGTGTAGAGTTTACTTTTTTTTTATTGGGTGTTTTTCGTGTTTTTATTTTTATGCACATTGTTGGTTATTTGTGTGTACGCATGTTGAAACACAAGCCACAACAATTTCCCCATGGGCATAATAAAGTAATTAATCAATCAATCATAAACTGATGCTGCCAGAATCTGAACATCAGATCTCAGTGTTCTCATGGTGTCCATGAACCAAACCCAGTTAAAGAGCTCGAACAAACCAGTTGAGCAAACGCCCAAAACATAGTGTTTCATAACTCATAATATCTGCACCTTTCAAAATGTCACTTAAAAAAAATATATATATATATTTTTTTTTTACAATAACACAACAGTGCAAAATGTCACTTTTGATCAGTTTAATGCATCCTTGATGATTTTTTTATTTGATTTTTTTTATTTTGACTCAAAAGCACACCTGTTTTCAACACTGATAATAATCATAAATGTTTCTTGATCATCAGATCCTCATATTAGAGTGATTTCTGAAGGATCATGTGACACTGAAGACTGGAGTAATGATGCTGAAAATTAATGCTGAATAAATTACACTTTACTGTATATTCACATAGAAAACAGCTGATTTACATTGCAATAATATTTCACATTTTTACTGTATTTTTGATCAGATAAACGCAGCCTGGGTGATTTCTTTGATTGAATGATCGTAACATTTTTCAGTTATGGGTGTTTTCACACTGTACGTTGTAAATGAACCAAACCGAGTTAAAGAGCTCGAGCCAGCAGGTCTACAAACGCCCTGAACGTCTCATTACTGTGTAATAATATTTACAGGTGAAACTGGAGATATTTCAAGCCTTTATTTGTTATAATTGTGATGATTATGGCTTACAGCTTATGGAAACCCCAAATTCAAAATTAGAATATTGTGAAAAGGTTTTCATATCTGTAATCCATAATCATCACAATTATAACAAATAAAGGCTTGAAATATCTCACTTTGCATGTAATGAGTCTATATAATATATTAGTTTCACCTTTTAAGTTGAATTACTGAAATAAATAAACTTTTGCACCATATTCTCATTTTTCCAGTTTCACCTGTACATAGAGAAAAATTTACTCCAAAATTCAGAATATTTGGAATATATCACTGAACATTTATTTAACCATAGCAAAAGTAAATTTCTTACTTATGTTAATTTTTCATCTCTATTTTTTGTGTTTATTTAAAATGAGACAAATCTGATATTATTTTAATCTCCAATATGTTATTTAACAGTTGATATGGTTCTTTAATGCTTGGCTAACTAGCAGAAGACACTATTAGAACTACGGTATTCTATTCTATAATTGTATGAATTCTATTGAGAAAACATGAGAAAAAGAGGAATAAAGACAGAGTCAATGTTCAGAAATTATTAATTATTATTATGTTTTGAACTACGCTGTATAGCTGTGTTTTCCAGTGTGTTTGTTGTCAAACTCAAAAATGTGTTTATTTTTAATTATTAAAAAATGCCATTATTTTATATGAAAAAAGTTAATAGTTTGTATTTTATTGAGAAAATATTTTAGTTAGTCTTATATTTTTGGGGATTAGATCAGATAACATTTTAATCTGTCATATGGTCTTGTTACAATGAACCTATGGGGCATGTTGTCACAGTCCACAGTTCAATGAACCTATGGGGCATGTTGTCACAGTATTTATGTTTTGTTTTCACAAAGTGATTAAGCTTTTTATCATTGATAATGGTTTCCAGCACCTTTCCCGTGGCTCCGTGAGAGACAAACTGAGCTCGTTCCTGCCGGGCGATCTGGACCTGCCGGCGAGCGATGCAGGGGCGAGCGAGCGCCGTGCCCAACAGATAGCGGTCCTCGTACACGCCGTTAGCCTGAACCGACGGCCAGATGAACTCCTCCACAAACTCACAGCGCAGGTCTTCAACAAACACCTGAAACACACACACACACACACACCAGGTAAACCGATATTACCAATGCAAACTCAATCATTATAATCCAATTCACGTTTATTTGTATAGCGCTTTTCAATTATCATTTCAAAGCAGCTTTACAGAAATGCATGAGTCCATATTTACAATTTACAGTGATCTGTTATCAGAGGAAACGGTTATGCATTTCAGAAATGTACATATAAAGTTTTGACGTTTTATAAGCTTTAAATTTAGCGAAGTGGAAAGAGAAAGAAAAAGAGAAAGACACTGCTACCATTAATTAGCATGTTTAAGCATGTTTAAGCATGTTGCTAGCATAAATGAACATACTGCTAACATGTTTTACCACATTATTAGCATGAATTAGCACGTTGCTAGCATGTTTTAACATGTTGTTAGGATGGATTAGCATGTTGCTGACATGATTTAATACTTTGCTAGCATGAATTAGCACGTTGCTTGCATGTTTTACCACATTGCTAGATTGATTTAACACTTTGCTAGCATGCTTTACCACATTGCTAGATTGATTCAGCACTTTGCTAACATGAATTAGCATTTTACTAACATTATTTAGCACATTGTTAACATGAATTATCATGTTGCTAACGTTTTAACACATTGCTAACATGATTTAACATAATGTTATCATTAATGTGTATGTTTCTAACATGAATAAGCATGTCACTAGCATTATTTAACATGTTTTAACATTGCTAGCATGAATTAACATGTTGCTTGCTTGCATGAACGACAAAACTGCAGTAGCACTTAAAATAAACAGAACGCGTTATCGTCCGCTGATGTGGACGCCAATATAGTTATCGTTATAGTTTTATTTGTAGTTATCGTTCTTGGTGTGAATGGGCTGTAATGCTGCGTTCGAGACGAGGTTGGACGTGGGAATATCCCACTTCAGACCTCAGTGAGTTTCAGCCAATCAGACGTTCACATGTTGACCACATGATGTCGCCACACCACAACTAGAGCTTATATAACTTAATTTAACTCAATCATGATTAAAATATGTCTACCATAAGCACTGAAGCATTATGAAAACAAACATTCATGACACGTTCTAGTGCACTTCAGCTGTGATTAGTGTTTATCGGTCTTTACCTTCTTGGCTCCAAGTTTCTCAGCTTTCTTCCGGGCAGCATCAAAGTCCTCATTCTGTCCAATATTAGCCTTTAATGTGAAAAAGAGTGATTTGTGTGAGAAAACAGATCATCAAAAACAATAAAAAAATAACCTAGTCCGGTGTAGCCAGGCCTCATCTGATCTGAACTAAACTAAACTAAACTAAACTAAACTAAACTAAACTAAACTAAACTAAACCAAACTAAAGTAAAGTAAAGTAAACTACGACCAAACTAAACTAAACTAAAGTAAAGTAAAGTAAACTAAACCACAACCAAACTAAGTAAAGCAAACCACAACCAAACTAAAGTAAACTAAAGTAAACTAAATTACGACCAAACTAAACTAAACTAAAGTAAAGTAAAGTAAACTAAACCACAACCAAAGTAAAGTAAAGCACGACCAAACTAAAGTAAATTAAAGTAAAGTAAAGTGAATTACGACCAAACTAAAGTAAACTACTTTACTTTACTACGACCAAACTAAAGTAAAGTAAAGTAAACCACAACCAAACTAAGTAAAGCAAACCACAACCAAACTAAAGTAAACTAAAGTAAACTAAATTACGACCAAACTAAACTAAAGTAAAGTAAAGTAAAGTAAACTACGACCAAACTAAACTAAAGTAAAGTAAAGTAAACTACGACCAAACTAAACTAAAGTAAAGTAAACTATGACCAAACTAAAGTAAAGTAAAGTAAACTAAACTACGACCAAACTAAAGTAAAGTAAAGTAAACTACGACCAAACTAAAGTAAAGTAAAGTAAACTACGACCAAACTAAAGTAAAGTAAACTACGACCAAACTAAACTAAAGTAAAGTAAAGTAAAGTAAACTAAACCACAACCAAAGTAAAGTAAAGTAAAGTACGACCAAACTAAAGTAAATTAAAGTAAAGTAAAGTGAATTACGACCAAACTAAAGTAAACTTTACTTTACTACAACCAAACTAAAGTAAAGTAAAGTAAAGTAAAGTAAAGTAAACTATGACCAAACTAAAGTAAAGTAAAGTAAACTAAACTACGACCAAACTAAACTAAAGTAAAGTAAACTACGACCAAACTAAAGTAAAGTAAAGTAAACTACGACCAAACTAAACTAAAGTAAAGTAAACTACGACCAAACTAAACTAAAGTAAAGTAAAGTAAACTAAAACAAGCTAAACCAAACCATACTAAACTAAAGTAAAATAAAGTAAAGTAAACTAAAGTAAAATAAACCAAGCTAAACTAAACCACAACCAATCCAAAGTAAAGTAAAGTAAAGTAAAGTAAAGTAATGTAAAGTAAAGTAAAGTAAACTACGACCAAACTAAAGTAAAGTAAAGTAAACTACGACCAAACTAAAGTAAAGTAAAGTAAACTACGACCAAACTAAAGTAAAGTAAACTACGACCAAACTAAACTAAAGTAAAGTAAAGTAAACTACAAACAAACTAAACTAAAGTAAAGTAAACTACGACCAAACTAAAGTAAAGTAAACTACGACCAAACTAAACTAAAGTAAAGTAAAGTAAACTACAACCAAACTAAACTAAAGTAAAGTAAACTACGACCAAACTAAAGTAAAGTAAAGTAAACTACGACCAAACTAAAGTAAAGTAAACTACGACCAAACTAAACTAAAGTAAAGTAAAGTAAACTACAACCAAACTAAACTAAAGTAAAGTAAACTACGACCAAACTAAAGTAAAGTAAAGTAAACTACGACCAAACTAAAGTAAAGTAAAGTAAACTACGACCAAACTAAACTAAAGTAAACTACGACCAAACTAAACTAAAGTAAAGTAAACTACGACCAAACTAAAGTAAAGTAAAGTAAACTAAACTACGACCAAACTAAACTAAAGTAAAGTAAAGTAAAGTAAACTAAAACAAGCTAAACCAAACCAAACCAAACTAAACTAAAATAAAGTAAAGTAAACTAAAGTAAAATAAACCAAGCTAAACTAAACCACAACCAATCCAAACTAAACTAAAGTAAAGTAAAGTAAAGTAAACTACAAACAAACTAAACTAAAGTAAAGTAAACTACGACCAAACTAAAGTAAAGTAAAGTAAACTACGACCAAACTAAAGTAAAGTAAAGTAAACTACGACCAAACTAAACTAAAGTAAACTACGACCAAACTAAACTAAAGTAAAGTAAAGTAAACTACAACCAAACTAAACTAAAGTAAAGTAAACTACGACCAAACTAAAGTAAAGTAAAGTAAACTACGACCAAACTAAAGTAAAGTAAACTACGACCAAACTAAACTAAAGTAAAGTAAAGTAAACTACAACCAAACTAAACTAAAGTAAAGTAAACTACGACCAAACTAAAGTAAAGTAAAGTAAACTACGACCAAACTAAAGTAAAGTAAAGTAAACTACGACCAAACTAAACTAAAGTAAACTACGACCAAACTAAACTAAAGTAAAGTAAACTACGACCAAACTAAAGTAAAGTAAAGTAAACTAAACTACGACCAAACTAAACTAAAGTAAAGTAAAGTAAAGTAAACTAAAACAAGCTAAACCAAACCAAACCAAACTAAAGTAAACTAAAGTAAACTAAATTACGACCAAACTAAACTAAAGTAAAGTAAAGTAAAGTAAACTACGACCAAACTAAACTAAAGTAAAGTAAAGTAAACTACGACCAAACTAAACTAAAGTAAAGTAAACTATGACCAAACTAAAGTAAAGTAAAGTAAACTAAACTACGACCAAACTAAAGTAAAGTAAAGTAAACTACGACCAAACTAAAGTAAAGTAAAGTAAACTACGACCAAACTAAAGTAAAGTAAACTACGACCAAACTAAACTAAAGTAAAGTAAAGTAAAGTAAACTAAACCACAACCAAAGTAAAGTAAAGTAAAGTACGACCAAACTAAAGTAAATTAAAGTAAAGTAAAGTGAATTACGACCAAACTAAAGTAAACTTTACTTTACTACAACCAAACTAAAGTAAAGTAAAGTAAAGTAAAGTAAAGTAAACTATGACCAAACTAAAGTAAAGTAAAGTAAACTAAACTACGACCAAACTAAACTAAAGTAAAGTAAACTACGACCAAACTAAAGTAAAGTAAAGTAAACTACGACCAAACTAAACTAAAGTAAAGTAAACTACGACCAAACTAAACTAAAGTAAAGTAAAGTAAACTAAAACAAGCTAAACCAAACCATACTAAACTAAAGTAAAATAAAGTAAAGTAAACTAAAGTAAAATAAACCAAGCTAAACTAAACCACAACCAATCCAAAGTAAAGTAAAGTAAAGTAAAGTAAAGTAATGTAAAGTAAAGTAAAGTAAACTACGACCAAACTAAAGTAAAGTAAAGTAAACTACGACCAAACTAAAGTAAAGTAAAGTAAACTACGACCAAACTAAAGTAAAGTAAACTACGACCAAACTAAACTAAAGTAAAGTAAAGTAAACTACAAACAAACTAAACTAAAGTAAAGTAAACTACGACCAAACTAAAGTAAAGTAAACTACGACCAAACTAAACTAAAGTAAAGTAAAGTAAACTACAACCAAACTAAACTAAAGTAAAGTAAACTACGACCAAACTAAAGTAAAGTAAAGTAAACTACGACCAAACTAAAGTAAAGTAAACTACGACCAAACTAAACTAAAGTAAAGTAAAGTAAACTACAACCAAACTAAACTAAAGTAAAGTAAACTACGACCAAACTAAAGTAAAGTAAAGTAAACTACGACCAAACTAAAGTAAAGTAAAGTAAACTACGACCAAACTAAACTAAAGTAAACTACGACCAAACTAAACTAAAGTAAAGTAAACTACGACCAAACTAAAGTAAAGTAAAGTAAACTAAACTACGACCAAACTAAACTAAAGTAAAGTAAAGTAAAGTAAACTAAAACAAGCTAAACCAAACCAAACCAAACTAAACTAAAATAAAGTAAAGTAAACTAAAGTAAAATAAACCAAGCTAAACTAAACCACAACCAATCCAAACTAAACTAAAGTAAAGTAAAGTAAAGTAAAGTAAACTAAACCACAACCAAAGTAAAGTAAAGTACGACCAAACTAAAGTAAATTAAAGTAAAGTAAAGTAAAGTAAAATAAACCAAGCTAAACTAAACCACAACCAATCCAAACTAAAGTAAAGTAAAGTAAAGTAAAGTAAAGTAAAGTAAAGTAAAGTAAACTAAACCACAACCAAAGTAAAGTAAAGTACGACCAAACTAAAGTAAATTAAAGTAAAGTAAACTAAAGTAAAATAAACCAAGCTAAACTAAACCACAACCAATCCAAACTAAACTAAAGTAAAGTAAAGTAAAGTAAAGTAAAGTAAACTAAACCACAACCAAAGTAAAGTACGACCAAACTAAAGTAAATTAAAGTAAAGTAAAGTAAAGTAAAGTAAGCAAGGGCAGCTTCATTGGTTTGTTTGAGAGAATGCATGAACTGATCAAATGTTTACTTTGAATGCAAGTGGCTTTAGATAAAACCATCTAAGAAATGTGTAATACAGAAGCACCATTTAGAAGATATTCATTATTATTCTATTTTTATACGCAATGTCATCCGACCATGTCCGAGTCTGTTCAGTTCCTCGCTCGCATCACACACTCGAGGACAGAGTTAGTGCACTTCCTCAACGCACTCAAAAACTCCATTGTTTCATTGTGTATCGCTGTCCTGACTCACACTTTCTGAATAATTATAAACCTCTGCATTGCAAAATACTTTGCCAGCTTTAGAACTTCAATCATCAACTCCACTGGTTAGATCATAATTAAACAACAACTAACAAACTTGTAGTGAAGTTCATCAGTTACGCTTTACACGAAACATCCATGTACCAGATCCCCTTCAGACACGCGTTCAGCTTTATGTGGTTTACCATGAGAGATCGATGAATCCCACTGGGTTTTCATACTTAACTGTACAATTTTATGATAAGGTCTCTTCAATAATATTGTGAACTAAAACTATTAAACAAAATAAAGCTGAAATGAAATTAAATCTAAATGTTAGATGAAAAACTTGAACTAAAAATAACTTAAACTGAGAAAAAATAAACATAAATAGCAATATTAAAAAAACACTAATGAAATGACAAAAGCACATGACTAAAAATTAAAAAAAAAAAAAAAGTAAAAATAAAAGCTAATTCAAAATATTAATAACACTGGGATTAAGCAATTCATTTGTTACAGTATGTATTCATTTTTGGTAACGTTAGTTAATAAAAACAAGTTCATGTCAGCTCAGACCCATTAAATAATCTTAACAAATACAACAATAATGTATTAGTAAATGTTGAAATTAATATTAACTGAGATTAATAAACGCTCCAGTGTTTCTCATTGTTAATTAATGTTAACTAATGTAACTTAACTGACTAAACATAAAATATATATAAAAATATAAATAAAATAAAAGCAACATTTCTCATTTTCATAAGTTTAAATACAATTTTAATAAAATGTATAAAAAATACAAAAAAATTACTAAAACCTTAACTAAAATACAAAAAGAAAACACACTAAATATTAAATATTTCCCCGCCAGAGTTTAAAAAAAAGAAAGTTGCCAGCCAGCGCGTTTCAGCGTATAAAATCTAAATAAAAAATAAAACAACATTTCTCATTTTAATTAGTTTGAGTTGAATAAAAACTTCAAAAAGTGACCAAAACCTTATATTAACAAACAAATATTAACTCTTTCCCCGCCAGTGTTTTAAAAAAAAGTTGCCATCCAGCGTCAATATTTTTGATCATTTTTACAAACTTTCTATAGAATATTTTCTTGTATGAATATCTAAACATGCAATATATCAAAACTGAGAACAGATCCTCTGCTTTTAAACAAACAAGAACCATTTTATTCTAGCTTCTTATCAACACGAATGCGAGTACGGTGCATAAAAAAGCAACATTTCGAACAAAAAGCTGGGAAAATTGCTTTTTTGTCAAGGTCTACGACGAGTGCATAAGCAAACCTTTGCACAATGCCTTTGCTTTGAATGTGAATCCTCACAAAATGTGTTAATATGCAACATAAAACAAAAGCCCATCCGGTGCGTTCATGACGTGATGGCCGCAGACAGGCTCATTGTTCCTGACGACGCCACTATTGTTCTGGAGTCAGTAAAGCATCATGCCGGATCAGGCCATGAAAACAGCGGTGGTTCCCCACATGGTTTCAGAGGAGAACGCTTGCTGAGCGAGTCTTCACAAGCCCGGCATTAACCGTGAATCATGGGAATAAAATAATTTCCTGCATTGCAACACTCTCGAGACTCGCCTCTTAACTGTCATCACTGCAAACAATGCTTTCTGACTTCCGGTCCACATATCTAAAAATTCTTAAATCAAGAAGCATTTACTAGATTAAAGTGCCATTAGATATTATGTCTTGCTTTTTGGGAAGTCAATCTTAAATTAAGAGAGTTGTTGCTTAAAACAAGCAAATATATCTGCCAATGGGGTCAGAAAAATAATCTTAATTCACATGGAAACAACTTTTTTTTTTGGACCCCATGCCAGATCATTTTGCTTGTTTTAAGCATCAACTCGATTTATTTCCCCAGAAAACAAGACATAATATCTTGTCATGTTACTCATCTAGAAAATGAATCTTGATTTAAGAATTTTGTGATATTTGGACTGGAAACAAGAAACAAAACACTAAGTAAGATTTTTTTTTTTTTGCAGTCATCACAGTTTCCCTGAAGGAAATGATTTGTGATTTATGCAAATAGGACGTGTGTTTTGTGACGTATGGAGTTACCAGGTAGGCGATCACGTCGTATCCCTGTTCCTTGAGCCAGACCAGAATACAGGAGGTGTCCAGACCGCCACTGTACGCCAGAACCACCGAACCCTTCGACATCTCGACCCGGGTGACCTTCAGCACAACACAGAGGTCACACAGAGGTCAGCAAACGAGGGTCATTCATCATGTGACTCTCAGGTGTGTGTTCATGCAGCTCCAGAGTCGAATATAACACTAAAACATTCTACTTCAGCTTTTTCAATCAAAATATTATGATGCGACTTTCATTAAAAACTCCATTAAATTCAAAAAGAATGCAAAATAGGATGTAAAATATACATTAAGTATAGAAAATAGTGTTACCGAATTTTCTATAATTAATGTAAATTTTACCTCCTATTTTGCATTCTTTTTTAATTTAATTCAGTTTTTACACGTTACCACATGTTCTTACTTACTATAATAATAACAGTAAATTATGCATAATTACAAGTAACAAACCCTAAACCGTAACTCTATAGTAAGTACTTGTAGTTGATTAACATTACTCAGTACTTAAAAGAAAGCGTAACCAAAAATTAACACTCATTTGCTGAAATACACATTTAATATTAAAAATATTCCATTTCAGCTTTACATTCAAAATATCTAAAAATACATTCTGAAGTAAATGTCGTTAGTAGATATACGAGCCTTGACTTGGGAATGGCGGAGGATTAGTGAGTTATACAGGGAAGGGATCTTAATTTATAAATGAGTAAAATACATCTTTGACTGGATCTATGCATAATTCTATTTGGACAGTACTTGCTTTTTAGGCAAAGCAATGAATGATGCAATCTGAAGCTGGTATTGCATCATATGATTAATTCCATGATGTTATTCCTAATAATCACGGATGATGTGCTCATAAAACAAAGCTTACATCAATCTGAAGAACAACCTGTCCTAGATCATCTCTAGAAATCATATAACAGAGCAACAGCCCTTCAGAGTTTAGCTCGTACAGTACTTGTAGTTCTCTAATGAGCCGAAGGACTCGATGAACCGGACGAGGTGTGTTTAATTAGGGTTGAAACTCTGCAGGGCTGTGGGCGGCTCTCCAGTGAACTGTTCAATATATATATATATATATTAGCACATCAAAATGCATAATACATAGCACATTTTATCTCTAAAGCAGATTACTTCTAAAAAAAAGTGTATACCAGTGTAGTCATAAAATTGCATTAAATTAAAAAACAATGCAAAATAGACATTAATGTTTAAAAAATGCCCATTGAGTTTCTGAAACATACTAAAATACAACACTAAAACATTCTAATTCACCTTTTCATTCAAGATATTATGCTGATCATATAATAAGACTGCATTACAGGTGAAACTGGAAAAATGAGAATATGGTGCAAAAGTTCATTTATTTCAGTAATTTAACCTAAAAGGTGAAACTAATATATTATATAGACTCATTACATGCAAAGTGAGATATTTCAAGCCTTTATTTGTTATAATTGTGATGATTATGGCTTACAGATATGAAAATATTGCATAATATTCAAATTTTTCGAGTTTCACCTGTACATAAAAATTAAAAAACGAATTCAAAATGGAACTTAAAATAATAATCATTGTAAAAAATACCCACTGAGTTGCTAAAATATATATTTTTTATAATAACCCTTTCATGCATGTATCATGACAACCTCAGTCAGGATTTTTCTTATGCGTTTTTATTGCTTTCAGGGCTTGTTATTTTTCAAAGAGATTTTCAGATGTCCACCTGAACGGACCGTATGCGTTTTGGGTTTTAACTGAAGAGATACTGTATATAACATAATACAGCAATAATGTGTGTATTTAACAAACAAATAAATAAAATTATATAAAATCACGTGAAAACTATAAAACACAACTCCAATTAGCCTTTTGCGAACGCTATTGAGTTTTGTCCCATTCGACCGGCAGAGACATTCGCATAGTTGAAAGTCTCGTGTCTTTGATATCAGAACATGAGGACGTGACTCCATCAAAGATCTGGTGGAGAAACACATCTCAGACTGTAGAAACTGCTCACGCTCCCTCCAGTCTAGCAGAGTATGTCGATTTATCCTTATTAGCTGATGATTCTGATTATGCTCAAAGTGGACACATTTCTACCGTAGATCTCTCTGACGAAACCTGAAGTCTACATTAATCTATTGGGGTTTTTAGACTGTGGAAAGTAACAAGTAACATGCATTACATAATCAGATTTATTTTTCTGATGAAACAAGTAAAGTCACAGATTACGTAATCAGATTTATTTTTCTGATGAAACAAGTAAAGTCACAGATTACGTAATCAGATTTATTTTTCAGATGAAACAAGTAAAGAAATGCATTACAAGTAACGTTAATTACGTAATCAGATTACTTTTTGATGTAACGAGTAAAGAAACACATTACAAGTAACATGCATTACGTAATCAGATTACTTTTTGATGTAACGAGTAAAGAAATGCATTACAAGTAACGTGAATTACGTAATCAGATTACTTTTGGATGTAAAAAGTTAAGCATTACAAGTAACTTGCATTAAGTAATCAGATTACTTTTTGATGTAACGAGTAAAGAAATCCATTACAAGCAACTTGCATTAAGTAATCAGATTACTTTTTGATGTAACGAGTAAAGAAATGCATTACAAGTAACTTGCATTAAGTAATCAGATTACTTTTTGATGTAACAAGTTACGCATTACAAGTAACTTGCATTAAGTAATCAGATTACTTTTTGATGTAACAAGTTACGCATTACAAGTAACTTGGATTAAGTAATCAGATTACTTTTTGATGTAACGAGTAAAGAAATGCATTAAAAGTAACGTGAATTATGTAATCAGATTACTTTTGGATGTAACAAGTTACGCATTACAAGTAACTTGCATCAAGTAATCAGATTACTTTTTGATGTAACGAGTAAAGAAACACATTACAAGAAACATGCATTAAGTAATCAGATTACTTTTTGATGTAACGAGTAAAGAAATGCATTACAAGTAACGTGAATTACGTTATCAGATTACTTTTTGATGCAACAAGTTACGCATTACAAGTAACATGCATTAAGTAATCAGATTACTTTTTGATGTAACGAGTAAAGAAACACATTACAAGTAACATGCATTAAGTAATCAGATTACTTTTTGATGTAACGAGTAAAGAAATGCATTACAAGTAACGTGAATTACGTTATCAGATTACTTTTTGATGCAACAAGTTACGCATTACAAGTAACATGCATTAAGTAATCAGATTACTTTTTGATGTAACGAGTAAAAAAATGCATTACAAGTAACGTGAATTACGTAATCAGATTACTTTTTGATGTAAATGCAAATTACATTCTAATGACACAAATACAATAATTTAATTAACAGCCAAAATATGACTACTGATAAAATATTTTCAAGAACAGTCACAGTAATAGTATGAATTGTAGCTTGATTTGATGCAACAATTTTTGAAAGGGTTATGAAAGGGTTAACTTATTCCATTTCAGCTTTGCATTCAAAATTTTAGTAATCTCATAAAATTGCTTTAAATTAAATATAAATGTAAAATAATGCAAAATAGAATGTAAAATAGACATATTCATTATAAAAACTGCCAATTGAGTTGCTGAAACATACTCAAATATAACACTGAAACATTTTAATTCAGCTTTGCATTCAAAATAGTATGCTGATAATATCATAAAATCTACATTAAATTAAAAATGAATGTAAAATTGGATATACTATGGCTGTCTGGCTTTTAGAGCCTATGTATAAAATCATGTTATGAAAATGAAACAATTTTCTGAACTTATTCAAGCTGATGTCAGAGCCATAAAAACAAGAAATCTGTATTTTCATGGTGTGAAATAAAAGTATTTTCATGGTGTGGATCAGTTATTTCCTGTGATGATACTAAGAGTATTTTATTTCACCTGTGAGTTTAACAGCATCAGATGATTAAAAGCATGAGTCTATAAATGATTGAGCCAGTTTAACTCACTATAGATTTAACTGCACTTTGAATTTATGTACATTTTTACATTTATATATAAATAAAACGCTATTTTTATTGCACATGCAGAAATAACAGAGCATTACATGAGAATCAGCAACAACATCAATCGTTTCATGAACAGTTTACATGTTCACATGAACACCAACCTGTTGAGATGTAAACAAATACATAGGCTAAATCACGTCAAATTCATATTCACATGAATAGTGAACATAAAACAAGACAAAAAAAACCCCGCAGGAACTTACCTAAACACAGCAGCAAATAAAAATGAATTATGGAGAAGCTTTCAGATCCGAATCCAAATCCAGTTTGTTCGGTTCAATGGCTTGCAGCGTCTGATTTCACCCAGATACAGCACACATGTCATCAGCCACGCCCATCAACCACATGAGCCAATCAGATCACGCTCAACAACAGGGGTGCGTCCACACAGGCCGGGATTAGCCAATCAGATTACGCCGTTTATTTAAAAGCCAATCTGATCCAGTCATACAACATTTCTCCATTTCTGAAAATCGAGCATTAAAAATGCCTGTTAGACTTGATAGATTTCAGGTGTACATTATTAAATGTTTGAGAATATCCTCCTGAGACCCAGAAAAAAAAGTTGTGTGAAATTGTCATTAAATTGTTTTGAGCATCTGTAAAAATTTGAAAAATTATATTTTATTCATGTTATGCTATGTCCTCTGTAGGGCACACTACTCGTTTTTTTAAAACAATAAAAGACATGAATAGGCAAAAACAATGCTTTAAAAAAAAATCAACAATAAATTTTTAGGTTTCAGGATTTTATAAACCAAACTTTGAACAAAGTTAAAAAAAATTATGAAAGATATAACAGAATGATTTGATATCATTTTTTCTTTATGCTTTATGTGTTAAATGGCCATAAACGGGTTTTCCCATTCCATAATGTATCTACATTGTATCTAATTTGCATATTCATGTATTCTTTCATGTCATGAAAAAAGCGTGATGGGTAATTGGCAAGATTTTCATAATAATTTCTAATATTTCATAGGAATATTGAAATATATTTTTTCACATATTCACTTGCTGTGTCTCCCAAAATTCCTGATAAACATATGGATTTAAGTCCTAGTCAACAGTGTATGAAATCGATGTCTTGTTTCGTTACAAAAAGTCATTTTGATTTGAAACCCAATTTTCCTGAGATGTTTATGTATGACAAACAATTCAAAAATATTATCATATTTCCAAAAGAGCGTTACATTTGATCGCTAAATCAATGTCAGTCATTGTTAAAACTGTGACATGTATGATGATGAATACATAGAAATTCACTAAAATATAATGTCCACCGACGACAATTAAGTGGGTCGCTGGAGGATATTTGCTCACTTTCTCTGAAGTATTTTTTAAAGAATAAAGCCTATTGTTAGTGCCATCAAAACTTGTACAATATGAAACATTCTCATTCTGTATTGCAAAGCACATGTCATTCGTTATTGTTAGTTCTGCTTGAATAGGCAATGGAAATTCAAAGTCATAAAAAGGACAAGATGTTATAAAAATGGATTTATTGATTTAATTAAACTGGGAAAAGGCCAATAAAGCAAACATGATATCCGACAACCGCTTTTGATTATAATAAAACAAAATCACACTTCACTCTAAATTAAAAATACAACTAGGCCTATTCAAACATCATGGATCGGTGCATCGAATTGCTTACTTCATATTATATTCTATTTATTCCATCATAGGCACAGGACAAAAACACTTTGAACCACGTAACGTTTCTGCATGTTCACATTTATATTTTAATTGTTGTTTACCTCAGTGAGCAGATTTTTAGCGGTTCTCCTTTCTGATGACAAACTTTGATGGCTTCTTGACAAAGCCTGGTCTAAAAGTTTAAAATAACATTGAAAAGCTTGAAGTTTGAAGGTTTTACCTTCAAAGTAAAAAAAAAAAACTAGCTTTATCATGTTGCTATGCATGTTGCTTGGATGATTTAACACATTAATAGCATGTTGTTAGCCAGATTAACATTTTATTAACATGTTTAACTCGTTGCTAACAGTGCTGTTAGCATGATTGCCTTGTTGAAATGTTGCTAGCATGATTAACATGCTGGTAGGATGCTGCTAAATTAGTAGTATGTTGCTAACATGCTTTAACTCATTTCTATAAGGCCTACCATATAAATGAGCTCATTGCTAACATGTTGCTATCGTGATTTAACACATTAACTTTTGTTAGTAGGCTACAAAAGTTTTGACCCCCTCAATGAAAGTCTATGGGACTTAATTGTTTTGATCGTCCCGCACGTCAGATCGGTCAGAAAAGATCCAGCAACCCGGTCAGAAACGGGTTTAAAGCTCTCGGAAGAGAAACGGATTAAAATTCAGTCACAGAAGAAAAATTATTAAAAACACAAATTTAGTCATTAGATTGCATTAATTTGCATGACCTTTCCAAATCTAGAAATCACACTTTAAAAGATTCTTATGCTGTTTTTGTCTCATTTTAATGCTTGTTTGAAATAACTGAGACACTTAATCATATAATCAGACCACATTTTTAATTATTTGTTGGTTTTGCTTTAATTTTCCACCATGATCTGAAATCTGAAAATCAAAAACACAATATAACCTTCTGAAAAATCAATATAATGAATTGCTTTTTAATATATATAAATCAACAGAAAACACTTGAGCAAGACAATAAATCAAGTTGAAGAATAGGAGCTCTCGTCCTAAACTTCACATACGACTCGAGACTGAGACGAAGTTCAGATGCACAACATTAGGAACGTTTTCCAATGGCAGTTTCTGACAAATTGAACCACAAACACTATAACGCCTCAAGAAAGATGATGATCTGCTCCATCAGTCATTCACAACATGTTTAGTCCATTTCACAGACTATTTACACACACATCTCTCAACAGCGCTTTTAAATACCATAAACATCAGAGCAGTAAATTAGAAACACATATGCGAGAAAACATGATCGAAGTGAACAAAATAAATCAGTGGCATCTGGTGAATAAAACTGATGCACTTTAAATAAAGAGGAAGTGACGTAATTTGCATTTCCAAGAAATCACACTTTAAAGAGTTTTCGGCTCATTTTAATGCTCATTTGAAAGAACTGAGACAAGAACTTGATGCAATCAGTGGCGTTTGGTGAATAAAACTGATGTGCTTAAAATAAAAAGAAAGTGGACGTAATGAACACGTTGTTCTGAAAAACTCTCGTCTTATTCACAGCAAAAAATGCTTTTCTTACTCAGTGTTTTTGTCTTGTTTCCAGTCCAAACATCTAAAAATTCTTAAATCAAGATGCATTTACTAGATGAGTAAAATCATAAGATATTAAGTCTTGTTTTCTGGGGAAATAAATCAATATTAAGTGAGTTTTTGCTTAAAACAAGCAAAATGATCTGCCAATGGGGTGAGAAAAATAATGTTAATTTAAACAGAAACAAGATTATTTTTCTGACCCCATTGGCAGATCATTTTGCTTGTTTTAAGCAACAACTCACTTAATATTGATTTATTTCCCCAGAAAACAAGACTTAATATCTTATGTCATGTTACTCATCTAGTAAATGCATCTTAATTTAACAATTTTTAGATATTTGGACTGGAAACAAGACAAAAATACGGAGTAAGAAAAGCATTTTTTGCAGTCTTCTCCTCGTCTTCACCACTCCTCCTTATCGTCTTCTTCTCCTCGTCTTCACCACTCCTTCTTCTCGTCTTCTTCTCCTCCTCTTCACCACTCCTTCTTCTTCTCGTCCATGGACACGCCGCCCGGGCCGAGCGCCACCACCAGCAACAGGCCTCCGACGACAGACGTGGTCTGGAAGAAGTCGTACTTCAGGAAGTCATGCATGGGTTTGTACGCCGGCACTGTCCAGAAAGCGTTGAAGTAAACGTTGATGGCCAGAAGCCAAACCACCAGCGTCAGAGCCGCGAGTTTAGTCTTGAATCCCACGGCCACGAGGATGATGAGAGCCGTTCCCACCATGTTCTGGAGAATCTGGAACACAAAGACAGCGAAAAATAAAAGCTTTTCTTATTTAGTCTTGTTTCCAGTCCAAATATCTAACATTTCTTAAATCAAGATGCATTTACTAGATGAGTAAAATGCCATTAGATATTATGTCTTGTTGTCTGGGGAAATAAATCAATATTAAGTGAGTTTTTGCTTAAAACAAGC
Organism: Tiaroga cobitis; assembly: GCA_030578255.1. Classification (NCBI taxonomy): domain Eukaryota; kingdom Metazoa; phylum Chordata; class Actinopteri; order Cypriniformes; family Leuciscidae; genus Tiaroga; species Tiaroga cobitis. Next base: position 60,013,198 of record CM060595.1, on the reverse strand, counting down.
TAAATGATGAGTCAGAAAAATAATGTTAATTCAAACAGAAACCAGATTATTTTTCTAACCCCGTTGGCAGATCATTTTGCTTGTTTTAAGCAACAACTCACTTGATTTTTATTTACCTCCCCTTAAAACAAGACATATCTTATTTGACTCATCTAGTAAATGCATCTTGATTTAATATTTTTTTGATATTTTGACTGGAAACAAGACAAAAACACTAAGTAAGAAAAGCATTTTTTGCAGTGTACTTTTGAAAATAAAGGCATTGATGGTTCCATGAAGAACCTTTAACATCCATGGAATCTTTCCATTCCATAAAAGTGTAAAAAGGCTCTTTAAAAAAAAGGTTATTTTAAGAACTGATCAGTGTAAAGTTTCGTTTCTTTCTTGTGTTCGGAAAGAGAGGATTTTCCCGTACCAGAAATGCTGGTTAATGTTATTGCATTAGACTTAAATTTACTGACATGACTCATTCAGAGTCTAACATCTTCCCGAAAATCTTTTGAAACTTTTTGTCATTTGTTGTGTTTTTCCCCCACATTGTAACACGTGATGTTTCCGGTCAAAAATGATCGGTCTACAAAAAATTGGTTATAAATCTCCCATTAAATTTAAAATAACAGAAATAAACATAACATTACATAATTTTTTTTCTGTAGAACCGTGTCGTGTTAGCGGCCCCTAAGTTAATAACTAATGATCTATGAAACAGAAGTGAATCAATCACAACTAACTTTAGCTGGACAATAACAGAGATTGTTTGGCTTTACAGCAGATCCAGAATAAAGTTACTGTAATCTCCTGTTATCACTGTAAAGCTGCTGTGAAACTCTATACTGTTAAAGCGCTGTATAGATGAAGGAGACTCGACTACAACATAAATCTCTTTAAACCAATATGCCACTAAACACACTCCTTTATTTATAAGGTACAGTGAAATCCCAGTGTTATTGGTGTGAACGTACAGAAATATTAGTGTTTATCGACACACACACACACACACACACACACGGATGTGCACGAGTACGAAGGAGTGTTTAATCCTCTGCGTGACATTTGATTCCTGGGTTCAGGATCTCAGAGCGCATGTCAGAAACGCGTCTTCAATCTTCAACACGGTCATTTGAAGCTTCAGTGTCGAGTTTCATTCATTCCAAACCGCAGTTAAAAACTCAAAGCGTCGCAGTCATTTTCCAGGCTAATCTGCTTTTAAACAATATGTGCTGTATAAAATCTACACACACACACACACACACACACACACACACACACACACACAGGGTCGGTAAGATTTTTAATGTTTTTAAAAGAAGTCTCTGCTCACCAAGGCTGCATTTATTTGATTAAAATACAAAAAAAAAAATACAGTAAAAATGTGAAATATTGTTCTAATGTAAATCATCTGTTTTCTATGTGAATATACAGTAAAGTGTAATTTATTCCTGTGAATGTTCAGCATCATTACTCCAGTCTTCAGTGTCACAGGATCCTTCAGAAATCACTCTAATATGACGACATTTATGATTATTTTCATAAGATTACAAAAGATTCTATTTCAAATAAAGGGTGTTATTTTGAACTTTCTATTCATCAAAGAATCCTGAAAAAAATGTGTCATGTGTCACATTGATAATAATAATGTTTTTTTTGAGCATCAGATCCTCATATTAGAGTGATTTCTGAAGGATCATGTGACACTGAAGACTGGAGTAATGATGCTGAAAACTCACAGGAATAAATTACACTTTATATATATTCACATAGAAAACATATATTTTACATAATAATAATATTTAACAATATTACGTTTTTTTTTATTTTTTTATTCAAATAAATGCAGCCTTGATGAGCAGAAGAGACTTTTTCTAAAAACATTAAAAATCATATAGATCCAAAACTTCTGACCGGTCTCATACTTTGTTTTTTAACACTTAAAGTCACCATAAAATCAAAATTGAGCATTCTTATTTTTTATGTAATATTGCAGTGTTTATTATGAATGATTTATGAATGTTTTAATTCATGTTCCTGATAATCTTCTCTGATGACGAGGGCGGGGCTTTAACTTGTCACTCACATGAGATCAGCCAATAGCAAACCACAACCATCCAATCAATAGTGTGTATGCGCGTGACGTCAGGATCGGCTGGAGCGACTGCGGTCACACACACACTGAGCGGCAGCATTTGGGGTTTTCATAAGCTGTAAGCCATAATCATCACAATTATAACAAATAAAGGCTTGAAATATCTCACTTTGCATGTAATGAGTCTATATAATATATTAGTTTCACCTTTTAAGTTGAATTACTGAAATAAATGAACTTTTGCACGATATTCTCATTTTTCCAGTTTCACCTGTATATTGTATTGTTAATATATTGCATTGATAATTCATCAATAAAATATTTACAATCGTATATATTCTGCATAATCGGATGTTTTTAAATAAACACTGACAAAAAAATACACAAGTTTTAGGGCTGGACGATATGATGATGTATATAACAGTGATATGAGTGATCACATGGATTTAGACCTATATTGTATTTATATATATATATATTTATATATTAAACACACAGTTAATGAGGGTGAGAGTAATAGACATAATACGCTGGATTTATTGGAGCAAACCTGCCCCGTTTAAATGTACTCTTTAATAATATGCTAAAGCTCGGTTTTATTATTTACTGTATTTTCCAGAAAATAAGTCGAGTCGGTCAAACTTGCGTCGTTGAGAGAATAAAGTTGCATCAGTGTATAAGTCGCATTTTATCATTAGAAAAAAATGTAAATAAAACGAAATGTTAACGATCTCTAAACATTGTAAACATGCATTTTACTTCCCTCACTCTAAATCCTTTTAATTTAATAGGCCTGAGGAGAATATAAAAAAGTATATGCATAAAAATAGACTAAATTATAGCTCTATTCATTACAAACATCATTCAATGCGTTTCACTCAGATATACATCACAATAGGGAAGAAAAGAATAGTGCAACTTTCACACAGACTTTAAAAGACTCACAGAGAAGAAGTTTGAGTCTTTGTACGGGTCAAAATGATTGATTTTTCTTTTATGCCAAAAATCATTAGGATATTAAGCAAAGATCATGTTCCATGAAGATATTTAGTACATTTCCTACCATAAATATACAAAAAAATATATTTTTGTGAGCAAAATCACAAACATAAATTAATAAAGACGATTTTTTCGCACCCTCAGATTCCAGATCTACAATGCATTTCGGCCAAATATTGTCCTATCCTACCAAACCATACATCAATAAAAAGCGTATTTATTCAGATGATGTATAACTCTCAATTTCTGAAAATGTACCCTTGTGACTGGTTTTGTCGTCCAGGGTCACATATAGCAAACCACAACCATCCAATCAATTCCCCTCGGACAAAATCAAGCCCCGCCCACATTTGTTCTTGTTCAAGAATCGTGTCAGTCGGATATACGGCACTATAGGGAAGAAAAGACGAGCGTGACTTTCACACAGACTTTAAAAGACTCACAGAGAAGAAGTTTGAGTCGAAGTGCAGCAGCGTCATGAACATCAGCACCAGCAGAACGCGTCCGCCGAGCTGCATGTACTGTTTCGGGGAGCTTTCTCCCATCGACGGCACGCCGGCGAACATGCTCTTCCCTTCAGACCGAGACTCGGCCAGAAGCAGCAACAATCCTCCACCGAGAGCCAGATTCCTACAGGAACACAGAAAGCTCATTAACATCCTTCAAACAGCCCATATTAAGTCCTGATGTAGTTTCAGGCTCTACTAGAACAGGTTTTCCTGCTTGAATGTTGATTATTTCCTCATATTCTCCATTGTTGCGGCTCCTCTCTTCCCAGTCTGTCAGTAACGCTCTGTTTACTTCCTGTCTCTGTGAAGCCCCTCCTCCTGAAAAGCACGCTGTGCTCTGATTGGTCGGCTGGAGCAGTGTGTTGTGATTGGTCGAGCGCTTCGAGTGTGTTTGGGAAATGTCCCGCCCCTTTCCATAACCGCCAGTTTAACACACTACTGACTAACTCAAGGCTCCGCCCCTTTATTCTGCGTATGAATTATTATAATGAGGAATATTGTGACGTGTTCGTTCCCGGGAGAAACTCAAGACTACAATGGAGGCGTTTCAGGCGTTCAGAAACACTGACACTCATATAGGGAGGAACTCCCTTTTTCATGCTCAAACAGCAACATTACACACACTAAAGAATAAGGAACGTGTGGAAAAAACATAATAGGTCCTCTAAGTAATATCATAAACTTGCAACTTGCTGTTTGAGCATGAAAAATTTTTCAAAGTCCCTCCAGCGGGAGTTCTTCTCTATGTGAGTGTCAGTGTTTCTGAACTCCTGAAACGCCTCCATTGTAGTCTTGAGTTTCTTCCGGGAACGAACACGTCACAATATTTCTCATTATAATAATTCATACGCAGAATAAAGGGGCGGGGCCTGGTTGAGTTAGTTAGTAGTGTGTTAAACTGGCTCTAATTCATCTGCAGTGTCTCGCTGTAAGGAGTGAATTTGGTTTTATAATGTGATCCTGCATTTGAACTCACCTCATGAGGAATTTGAGATCCCACAGAATACTGTAGGCAACAGTCTGAAATACAGAGACCGCTGATGAAGCGCGAATATGAAGGTACAGATTATAGTTCCAGCGCAGACGCACATGCTGTTCTCTCACCTGTAGTGCAATGATGCCAAATAACCCGAAGCAAGCGAACTGAACGAAGTTTCTGCTGAGGATCAACACACATCCACCTGAGAGAGAGAGAGAGACAGTCAAACTAGAGACAGTCACATATAATTATTACAAAGGGTGTGTGTGTGTGAGAGTTAGTGATGAGAGTGTGAGTGAGTGTGTGAGAGAGAGTGAGTGTGTGAGAGAGTGTGTGTGTGTGTGTGTATGTGTGAGAGAGAGTGTGTGTGTGGGGGTGTGAGAGTAAGTGAGAGAGTGAGTGAGTCTGAGTGAGAGTGAGTAAGTGAGTGTGTGTGTCTCACCAATCTGTCCTGTGAGATTGAGCAGCACGAAGCACAAGGCGAGGAAGTATCCGCAGCTCCAGGTTCCGTCTATATAATCTCTCTGCTCGTTCCACTGGAACCACATGCGGATCCCGTCCTCCAGGAACGTGCTGATGAGACACAGGCGAGCGACGTGAGGCAGATACTGCTTCGTGACCCGCAAGAACTGCAAACACAAGAGAGTCACACACGCTGTTATCACTCACTCACTCACTCACTCACTCACTCACTCACTCACTCACTCACTCACTCCTCAAAAGTGCTGAACAACATCAACACTCTTGATGAACAGTACGAGGACGACAAACTCAATTCAACACACCAGAAGAACCAAGTCATGTTGTGAAATACGAGAGGGACTCGTTGATTTAGCGAGGCTGAAATAACAGCAGATGTAAACAACACATCAGCATTTACCAGACACCAGCAGCCAATAACTGACCAGACGGCAGCAGCCAATCACTGATCAGCCGCCAGCAGCCAATCACTGACCAGACTGACACCAGCAGCCAATCACTGACCAGACACCAGCAGCCAATCACTGACCAGAGACCAGCAGCCAATCACTGACCAGACACCAGGAGCCAATCACTGACCAGACACCAGCAGCCAATCACTGACCACACACCAGCAGCAGCCAATCACTGATCAGACGCCAGCAGCCAATCACTGATCAGACGCCAGCAGCCAATCACTGACCAGACACCAGCAGCCAATCACTGACCAGACGGCAGAAGCCAATCACTGATCAGACACCAGCAGCCAATCACTGACCAGACGGCAGAAGCCAATCACTGATCAGACGCCAGCAGCCAATCACTGACCAGACACCAGCAGCCAATCACTGACCAGACACCAGCAGCCAATCACTGACCAGACGGCAGAAGCCAATCACTGATCAAACGCCAGCAGCCAATCACTGACCAGACGCCAGCAGCCAATCACTGATCAGACGCCAGCAGCCAATCACTGACCAGACACCAGCAGCCAATCACTGACCACACACCAGCAGCAGCCAATCACTGATCAGACGCCAGCAGCCAATCACTGATCAGACGCCAGCAGCCAATCACTGACCAGACACCAGCAGCCAATCACTGACCAGACGGCAGAAGCCAATCACTGATCAGACACCAGCAGCCAATCACTGACCAGACGGCAGAAGCCAATCACTGATCAGACGCCAGCAGCCAATCACTGACCAGACACCAGCAGCCAATCACTGACCAGACACCAGCAGCCAATCACTGACCAGACGGCAGAAGCCAATCACTGATCAAACGCCAGCAGCCAATCACTGACCAGACGCCAGCAGCCAATCACTGATCAGACGCCAGCAGCCAATCACTGATCAGACGCCAGCAGCCAATCACTGACCAGACACCAGCAGCCAATCACTGACCACACACCAGCAGCAGCCAATCACTGATCAGACGCCAGCAGCCAATCACTGATCAGACGCCAGCAGCCAATCACTGACCAGACACCAGCAGCCAATCACTGACCAGACGGCAGAAGCCAATCACTGATCAGACACCAGCAGCCAATCACTGACCAGACGGCAGAAGCCAATCACTGATCAGACGCCAGCAGCCAATCACTGACCAGACACCAGCAGCCAATCACTGACCAGACACCAGCAGCCAATCACTGACCAGACGGCAGAAGCCAATCACTGATCAAACGCCAGCAGCCAATCACTGACCAGACGCCAGCAGCCAATCACTGATCAGACGCCAGCAGCCAATCACTGATCAGACGCCAGCAGCCAATCACTGATCAGACGCCAGCAGCCAATCACTGATCAGACGCCAGCAGCCAATCACTGACCACACACCAGCAGCCAATCACTGCGCAGACACAGAAAAGTGACTAACCTGACAGCCAATCAGAGCTTGCAACCCCATGAGAGTTAATGTGCTGCTCACTATTGGTTAAGAACTCAATAAACGACAGAACAACAAAACTACTGAATATATTTTTCAAGAAAGAAAACTATAAATGTATTTATTATACCAGTTTAACACTGTCTCCAGAAGCAGCACATTTAAATGAGGATTTATTGTTTATCATTTAACATGTTTGGTCCAAAAGGGTCTTTCCATTTGCCAAAACTTTTTTTAATAAAACAACAAACAAGCAAACACAGCACAGGTAAGAAAAAGTAACACAAATGTAATCTAACGCATTACTTTCCATAAAAGTAGCGAAGTAACGTAATTAGTTCACTTTTTTAGGGAGTAATGCAATATTTTAATCTTTAAAAAATTTACTTTTTTTTAAAGCACAACAAAATTTCTAAAAATTAATATGAAAACTAAAAATATAAAAATAAGCATTAATTCATAATATTACTAAAACAAAAAACAACTAAAATTACACTTGATAATTCGAATATTTCCCTCTTTATCCCAGAAGAAATCACCCACCCACGCCCTAGCAACCACCTAGCAAGCGCCTAGCAACATCATAACAACCACTTAGGAATACCCTAGTAATAACTTAAAATACCTTAGCAACACCCAAACAACCGCCCAGGAATACCGGAGCAACCACTTAGGATTACCCTAGTAACAACTCAGAATACCTTAGCAACACCCTAACAACCACCCAGGAATACCCGAGCAACCACTTAGGAATACCCTAGTAACAACTCAGAATACCTTAGCAACCACCCAAAATACCCAAAGAACCGCCTAATACCCTAGTAACAACTCAGAATACCTTAGCAACCACCCAAAAATACCCAAAGAACCGCCTAATACCCTAGTAACAACTCAGAATTCCTTAGAAACACCATAGCAACCAACCAAAATACCCCAAAGAACCGCCTAATACCCTAGTAACAAGTCAGAATACCTTAGCAACACCATAGCAACCACCCAAAATACCCAAAAACCGCCTAATACCCTAGTAACAACTAGGGAATACCTTAGAACCACCATAGCAAACCACCCATGAATACCCAAGCAACCATTTAGGAATACCCTAGTAACAACTCAGAATACCTTAGCAACACCCTAACAACCACTCAGGAATACGCTAGCAACACACATTATGAAGATCCAAATGAAAGCAGAAACTTTGATGTTTAAGGTTTTGTTGCATCAATATCTCATATTCATAACAGCAGAAGCTCACAGTCACAGTAACCTGAAACTCCAGCGATTCACTCCACTTTTCCACATTTAGACTCCAGATTTGCAAGCGAACACATGCTGGGAATCACACACACACCCGTGCAAACACACTTTAATAGCAGGTGACATATGGAGGATCACTGACAGCTCTTATGAAATGTCATGTTTGATGATTTCAGGAGGAAACCAGAGACAATGTGCTTTGAGAAGGTTATGATCTAATTCTCTGAGATTCAGAATTTCTCAACACTGAGATTAAAAACTAAGTGAAGTGACAGTGAAATACAGTAACAGCTGTGACTCAATCCTTCATAACGCATATGAAACTTTCAGACCTGGATAAACCTCTCAGAACACATAATGCGAACATGCATTTAATGTGTATTTTGTTTTTTCATATTCTCAACTCACGTAGCAACCAATATATGTCTGTTTACTCAATGCATTCACGTGCATTTTAATTCAAAAATGAAAATTCCTAATAAACCCTGATAAAGAAACAACATGGAGCGAAGTGTTATTAAACCGGGTCACTGATGCACAAACACACACACACACACACACACACACACACACATACATACATACATACACACACACAGCTTTAACAAAACATGTAATATAACACACTTCGCCTGGAAGTAAACATTAATCTCTCACACACACACACACACACACAGTGATAAATAGAGATGATTGACACCTGATCCGCCACGTCTTCCGCCGAGCTCATCAGGTCCTCCTGCCCCATTGCTGATATGACTGATATATGAAAATAACAATATAAACACACGTGTATTAAACACTCAGAAGTGCTGCTGCCTGTATAGGCCTCCACCGCCGCCGTCCCACAATGCACCGCGCTGATACGAAAGAACCTCTGTTCTCGTGCGCGCGCACACTGGCCTCCCGCGAGCCACGTATACTCAACCGCGCGCGCGCACGGCGAAACAGTTAATCAAGACTTTCAACAATATATTATTACAGTTGTGAGAATATTTCAGTAAAACATGCATATTATAGATACATTATACTATAAATATAAAAAAAAAAGATACAATTAATTATTATTATTCTTGTATTACTAATAAATCATAGTTATTGCAATAATATAAAATGTATTATTATATATTATTTTAAGTTGAAATACATTTTATTTCGTATAATTTCAAAATGATAGACAATAATATTTATATTTATTAAAACACACACACACACACACTTACTTACCTGTCTCTCTCTGTCACACACACATTCTCTCTCTCTCTTTCTCACAGGTACACACACCCTAACCTCTGTCTCTCTCTGTCACACACACACACACACTCTCTCTCTCTCACACACACACACACACACACACATTCTCTCTCTCTCTCTCACACACACATACCTCTGTCTCTCTCTCACACACACACACACACACTCACTTTAAATATTTATTTATGCTCCCTCATATAAATCAAACACAATAAAGTGCATTATTATAACAGCTGCCTGTTTCATGAGCTTGTGTCTGTAATTATATACATACAGTGTGTGTGTGTGTGTGATATCAACAATATCAGATATATGAGACAAACACACTGATGTTCAATGTGAAGGATCAACCTGTGTGTGTGTGTTGCAACACATCTGTTGTGTTTTATGCTCTTAGTTTTTATGAATTCATTTTATAATCATTAGTCATATATGTAGTTATCATTTGATTGATAATTTAATCGGTTTACTATTATTATTATGTCATTTTTGCGGCGGTTCAGCGTATCGAAGTTCATTAGAAGTCAAAGTATCCAAAATTTAAACTCATTTTCTAGTTTACTTAAACAACTGCAAATCAAGAAAAAAAACATGTAGACATTAAAAAACAAAACTAATAAAAGCACAACAAAATTAATAATAATTAATAATTAAAAAAACAGATTTTTTTTATTATTATTTCAAAACTACAAATATAAAAATTCAAACTATCAATACAAACTATAATAGCATCTCAACGATATAAAAATAGCAATGCTTTAATATAGTCAAACACAAACACATGCATTTATGAAAATCTCTTACAGAAAAAAAAACATTTCAATGAGTTCAACTTTTTTATTTTCCATTTACTTTGCCAACATGTTTAAAACCATTCTTCTTTCTGTTCTTCTTAAACTTCTTGGTGGAGCCGGGAGGAGGAAGCTGGAGAAACAGCAGAACACACACATTACAGCAGAACACACACATTACAGCAGGACACACACATCACAGCAGGACACACACATTACAGCAGGACACACACATCACAGCAGGACACACACATTACAGCAGGACACACACATTACAGCAGGACACACACATTACAGCAGGACACACACATTACAGCAGGACACACACATTACAGCAGGACACACACATTACAGCAGGACACACACATCACAGCAGGACACACACATTACAGCAGGACACACACATTACAGCAGGACACACACATTACAGCAGGACACACACATCACAGCAGAACACACAGATTTTTTTGTTTTGTTTACACATGGTTAAAAAGTTTACTTGTAGTGGTAACCATGGAAATCTACAAAATATTATTTGTTACTTATTCATCATTACAAAATGTTTCATTAGAGTATCGATACTCCATATCGATCGCCCATCCCTGATAGACATTTAACTTTATACAAGTCATAACTTTTACACATAATCATAGTTTTTCAGGGTAGCTTTTATTTGATTACTTCTAACTATGTTTTCTAACGGCATTGTTTTGATAACATGTTTTATATTTGATTTGTATATTTCAATATTCTTTTCTTTTATATTGTTGTATTTCTCTTTTATTTTTTCTTATTTTTGTGAAGCGCTTTGAGATGTAACTTTTAAAGGCGCTATAGAAAATAAAGTTTATTATTATATTATTATTATTATCTATCAGTCTGCATTTGCATATCTATTTTGACATGCTATATTTTTATGTCAATTCCACTTTTGAGAGTGAATCCTGTATTTATATGAAGATGTCACTGCCTAAACGATCTCTTTATGAACTTTATGAAGTCTCTCAGATTTCATCACAATATCTTCATAAATGAGAGTAAATGATGACAGAATATTCATTTATGGGTGAAATATCCCTTTTTAAATAAAGTGTGAAACTGCTTCCTGAAATATGTGGAACTCTGTGAATGTAATGTATCAAATATAGATATAATTCATGATTAAAGTGTCAAACCTTCAAAACTGCACAATCAAATCACCTTTTTGCGTTTCTGTGTCTGGTTTTCTACTTCCATTTCAGAAACTTCATCTTCATCATCATCATCTTCAGTCTGAAAGTCCTCTTCCTCTTTCATGTTCTCCTCTTCCTCTTCCTTCTTCGTGAACAGAGAAGCTGCAGAAACACGACACACACTAGCATCAGCATCAGGGTTATTATCCATAATCATAATCAGTGAAAACATTCCTGGTCATTTAAAGCTGAAATAAAATGAAATTAAACGTTAAACTAAATGCAAATTAGAAATGTTGCAAAAAAAACTTTAAGTTTAAAGTTGAAGAACTAAAATTATTAACGGGAAATAAAATATTTAAACTGAAAATAAATAAATGAAACCTAAAAAAAAAAAAAATGCGCATAACAAAATTTTTTAAACAAAAGCACAATGAAATTACTAAAAAAAATGACTTAAATTAACATGAAACTAAAAAAAATATATAAAAACCAATTCAAAATATTAATTAAACCATAAATAAGAATAAAATATAAATAAAACAACAATAGTTTTAGTTTAAGCATTTTATTACTTTTTAAATACATCTTTTAAATAATTTATAAAAACTAAATAATATTAATATTATTATTAAACAATAAAAAATGAAAATAAGATAAAGGCTCATTCGAAATATTTAAAAAAAAACTATAAAACCAACAAAAGTTATTTTATTTTATTAAAAAATATTTATGTTTAATTGACAAATCACATAAACTTACTTAAAATTAAACAAATGAATAATACTATTTTTTTTTTAATTATTCATTTTTTATATTTATTTAAATATTTATTTAAAAACCCAATTAACAAAACCACATAAAAATTACTAAAAATCAAACAAATTAAAATTGAAAATATAAAAATAAAAGCTAATTTAGAATATCAATACAATTTATATAAAAAATACATTTTTTTCTTTTTTTCTTTATTCTTTTTTATATTTTTTTTATATTTTTTATATTTTTAAAGACCTAACTAACATACAATTGCACATACAATTACTATTTATTTTTTTTACTAAAATTAAAATGAAAACTGAAAATACAAACATTAAAACCATTTCCAAATATTAATAAAAACTATAATAGCAAATAAATAATCCTAAAATAAGCAGAATTCATCAGTGCGTGTTATTCTAAATCAGATTCGCAGTTTGTGAGTAATAAGCGCGAGCTGGAACAGTGGTGTGTGTGTGTGTGTGTGTGTGTGCACTGACGTGGATAAAGGTCAGACAGACTGTCCTCAGAGTCGCTGTCCTCCACGTCACTCGAACCCGGAGCCCAGACGCCACTGTCCTCCTTCCTGCTGGCTCGTTTATCACTTCCTGTGGGCCGTTTGTCACTTCCTGTGGGCCGTTTGTCACTTCCTGAGGCCTCGTCACACACTGTTGCTCTCTTCTTCTGCCGGAGCTGGACCGGGACAAACTTCACACCCTGACGCACACACTCCTCATCTGACACAGATATAAAGCATTGCATATTAATGACATTATTAATTAATGACAATATTAGTAATCAGTGGTGGTGGAACGGATCACAAAATTCACGGTTCGGATCATTTACGGTTTTTGAACTTGGTGTAACTTGGCTTTTCATTCACTACTTAACAAGAAGAGATGAAACTAAATAACAAAGTTACAAAGTCTAACAGTATTGTTCAGGCACAGAAATGAATAATTAAGCCTAAATGTAAAATAACACTTTGTTCACTGTAGAAATCTTTGTCAACGCTGTATTTTGTTGTTTTATTAACATTAAAGCGTTAGTTCACCCAAAAATGTAAACTCTGTCAGTAATTACTCACCCTCATGTTGTTTAACCCCGTAAGACCTTCGTTCATCTCCGGAACACGAATTAAGATATTTTTGATGAAATCTGAGAGCTGGATCACTCCTCCATACTAGTCCATAGGCTTCTTCAGGGATTGAACTTGCCGGCCTCGAAAAGTTAGTAAAGACATTGTTAAAATAGTCCGAGTGACTACAGCGGCTCAATCTTAAGTTTATCAAGCGACGAGAATACTTTCTGTGCGTAAAAACCCCAAAAATAACGACTTTATTTCAACTATTCATTTCCTTCTCTGTGGGCCTCGAGTCAGTTCACTAGTGTAATAGCGTACGCTTCTGTTGTTGTACGTCACACGCATCACCCACATGACCAGCGTCGGCCAATAGTGAGCCTACGTGTGACGTAGCTCTACGCAATTACACTAGTTTAACTGACTAGAGGCCCAAAGAGAAGGAAATGAATAGTTGAAATAAAGTCGTTATTTTTGGGGTTTTTACGCACAAAAAGTATTCTCGTCGCTTGATAAACTTAAGATTGAGCCACTGTAGTCACTCGGACTATTTTAACGATGTCTTTACTAACTTTTCGAGGCCGGCAAGTTCAATCCCTGAAGAAGCCTATGGACTAGTATGGAGGAGTGATCCAGCTCTCAGATTTAATCAAAAATATCTTAATTCGTGTTCCGAAGATGAACGAAGGTCTTACGGGGTTGAACAACATGAGGGTGAGTAATTACTGACAGTTTACATTTTTGGGTGAACTAACGCTTTAATGCCACAGACGACAGCAGGAATATTAGGCTACTGTCACTTTAAGAGCGAATACACTGACAAGCATCCGGTAATCAATGCCGTGCCGTAATGAGGACGCTGAAGCCGGGATCGGTCGCCAGCTAGTGGAACGGTACGTAATGCGCTAGTTTATGATCGAATCCGAGAAAGAAATGCACAAGCTCATAAGGAAACTCAGTCGCTGCTGAGACATTATGTCACATCGATGTCTTTACGGGATTTTTACGGGTTGTGTGTGAACACACTCTCTGATTCCGGAAAATCACTGGCAGTGTGAAAGAACCAAAATCAAACGAACCCGGGTCAAATCCCAGGTCACTTTATCCGTGTATTTTCCGGTGTTGTGCCGAATTTCGACCCCCGCCAAATTATTACCCCCCTAGCATTGATGGGTTTAGGAATAGTTGTGGGGGCGGGGTTAGGATTAGGGGCATGGTGAGGATTAGGGGCGTGGTTATGATTAGGAGTGGGGTTATGATTAGGGGCGGGGTTAGGATTAGGGGCATGGTGAGGTTTAGGGGCGTGGTTATGATTAGGGGTGGGGTTATGATTAGTTGTGGGGGCGGGGTTAGGATTAGGGGTGGGGTTATGATTAGGAGTGGGGTTATGATTAGGGGCGGGGTTAGGATTAGGGGCATGGTGAGGTTTAGGGGCGTGGTTATGATTAGGGGTGGGGTTATGATTAGTTGTGGGGGCGGAGTTAGGATTAGGGGCGTGGTGAGGATTAGGGGCGTGGTTATGATTAGGGGTGGGGTTATGATTAGTTGTGGGGGCGGAGTTAGGATTAGGGGCATGGTGAGGTTTAGGGGCGTGGTTATGATTAGGGGTGGGGTTATGATTAGTTGTGGGGGCGGGGTTAGGATTAGGGGTGGGGTTATGATTAGGAGTGGGGTTATGATTAGGAGTGGGGTTATGATTAGGGGCGGGGTTAGGATTAGGGGCATGGTGAGGTTTAGGGGCGTGGTTATGATTAGGGGTGGGGTTATGATTAGTTGTGGGGGCGGAGTTAGGATTAGGGGCGTGGTGAGGATTAGGGGCGGGGTTAGGATTAGGGGCAGGGTTAGGATTAGGGGCAGGGTTAGGATTAGGGGCAGGGTTAGGATTAGGGGCAGGCTGAGGATTAGGGGCAGGCTGAGGATTAGGGGCAGGCTGAGGATTAGGAGCAGGGTGAGGACTGGGGGTGTGGTGAGGATTAAGGGCGGGGTTATAATTAGGGGCGGGGTGAGGACTGGGGGCGTGGTGAGGATTAGAGGCGGGGTTAGGATTAGGGGCATGAGGATTAGGGGCGGGGTTATGATTAGGGGCATGGTGAGGATTAGGGGCGGGGTTATGATTAGGGGCGGGGTGAGGACTGGGGGCATGGTGAGGATTAGGGGCGGGGTTATGATTAGGGGCGGGGTTATGATTAGGGGCGGGGTGAGGACTGGGGGCATGGTGAGGATTAGAGGCGGGGTTAGGATTAGGGGCATGAGGATTAGGGGCGGGGTTATGATTAGGGGCATGGTGAGGATTAGGGGCGGGGTTATGATTAGGGGCGGGGTGAGGACTGGGGGCATGGTGAGGATTAGGGGCGGGGTTATGATTAGGGGCGGGGTGAGGACTGGGGGCATGGTGAGGATTAGGGGCGGGGTTATGATTAGGATTAGGGGCGGGGAGGACTGGGGGCATGGTGAGGATTAGGGGCGGGGTTAGGATTAGGATTAGGGGCGGGGTGAGGACTGGGGGCATGGTGAGGATTAGGGGCGGGGTGAGGACTGGGGGCATGGTGAGGATTAGGGGCGGGGTTATGATTAGGGGCAGGGTGAGGACTGGGGGCATGGTGAGGATTAGGGGCGGGGTTAGGATTAGGATTGGGGCGGGGTGAGGACTGGGGGCATGGTGAGGATTAGGGGCGGGGTGAGGACTGGGGGCATGGTGAGGATTAGGGGCGGGGTTATGATTAGGGGCGGGGTGAGGACTGGGGGCATGGTGAGGATTAGGGGCGGGGTTAGGATTAGGGGCGGGGTGAGGACTGGGGGCATGGTGAGGATTAGGGGCGGGGTGAGGACTGGGGGCATGGTGAGGATTAGGGGCGGGGTGAGGACTGGGGGCATGGTGAGGATTAGGGGCGGGGTGAGGACTGGGGGCGTGGTGAGGATTAGAGGCGGGGTTATGATTAGGAGCAGGGTTGGGATTAGGGAATCAGGTACTGACTTCAACGAGGCTGGTAATAATTTGGCAGGGGGTCGAAATTCGGCACAACATCGGAATCTCTGTGTGAAAGGGGCTTCTCTCTCTCTCACTGCGCACAGATAACGCGCAAGTCCTGATTTTCGCCTCTTCTTCTGCGTTTAAAATGGTTTGAATGTGTAAATTGGCACATTTCTTCCTTCTATTCCTCCATTGCTGTATATCTGATCTCACGTCATTTTTAGCCGAATTCGTGAGACTTCCGGTTAAACTCTGCCTACTCGCAGACGCGACACTTGACAGAACACTGTGCAACTATAATAATAACATAAATGTAACTTGACCATGGCCTTTTGCACAATGATGGTTAAACTGATCAGTTAATCCGCGAGTCACACGCGTGCCGAACCGCGGGTCAGCTGATCCGTACGGGTCCTGATCACCGCGACCCGTTCCAGCCCTGTTAATGGAGAATGAACTTACACTGATCTAGAGCCTTCCTGTAGCGCTTGCCGGTGACGTGGCGTAGAACATGTCGAGGCACGCGGTTGATGTGGCGTAACGTGAGTTTGCAGAAGAGATGATTACTGTGGAAACAGAACCACAATATCAGCGCATCAATTTATTCAACATGAAAATATTGACACGTCATTCTGTGCCACTATTATCATCTATAAACATTAAAACATTTCTGTTTTAAAAAAAAAAAATATTACATGAAATACTTCAAACAACGGAAATAAGTTTAAGTTGAAACTAAAATTATTTACTGCAAAAAAATAAAACTGAACTTTAAAATAAATTACGCCCGAAAACCGCCACTGGCCAATCATGGTTTAGCAACCGTAATTAGGCGCGGGAGGTCTGTCAAGCTTTCGAGCGAGGGAAACATGCCGACGCGTTGTGCGTATGGATTGTGCAAATCTGATACCCGGTATCCTAAAAGTTTGGACGGTGGGGTGGCATTTTTTCCCTTCCCGAAACCTAAAAGCCAAAGGGGAGAAATGCCGGGCGTGGATCAAGCAGTGTGGGAGACCCATTCACAACTAAATGTCGACAGGATTAACAAAAAAAAAACCTATTGCTTGGAAATAATGGCGGTTCTTTGTTCATAATGCATTTATTTTAACGTAAAATAAGACGATTAATGGCAAGATGGAGGCTCACTGACATACTTTAAAATATATTTCAGCATTTTGTTAATCGGCGGCCTACCCCTGAGTAACTTTACCCCAATCCGATCGCGGCTCTCCCGGTGTTAGATTGATGGATAAGCTGTTTGATTTGTAATTATTAGATTATTTTCACATTTCACTTACCCTGCTGTGCATGAACATAGTTGTTCCTCCATTTGTGCGTTTCCCATGTGAATGGTCTGCTAAGGAGGCGGTTGCTTCTTGCGCTGGGACCTAACATTATAGGCTTTAGCTTCAATTTTGATGAAATTATTCTCTAATCGGTTGCATATTATGTCGTGGATATATCCCTCGAATGCATACTGCAGTCCCTTTTGTCTTGCTCTCTCAGATACTTCACATGCTCGCCAAAAATGACTAATTATCTTATTGAGAATGTCTGACACCGGTGCATACACGCTGTAATAGACGTGCCAGGCACGAAAGCTTGACAGGCGTAGCAACAGTAACTAGGGAGGGCGGGGCTTAGCGAAGGGTCAATTCAATGAAGAAAAAAAAAGTCCAGTTTATGACTTAAATTTCACCAGATGATGAAAGCATTTCAAAAATATACCTCAGTTTCTTGTCAAATTTATTTATACAGTCAATCTCAAAGCTCTTTCAAGCTTTAGATGAGTTTTGTGTGTTTTTAGGCTGAAAACAAATGCTGTCAAATGCACTCATGACGTCAGGCGCATAACCGGGACATTTTCGCCCCTATATAAGGGGTCCCTGACTCTTTAAAGTGTGTAAACCCCTGGTGTAGTGTGTACTTACGGCTGTTTAGTGCTGTTGACTACATGGGGCTCGTACTGCCTATAATCAAACTCCACTTCAGCCGTTAGTTTCTTGTATTTCTTCCCTGATGTGAAATGTTGTAGTTCGTCGAGGCTGCAGGGAAACTCGTGGTCGTTCAGTGTGCACTTGATCTGGGAAAATAATACCAATGTAAACATAAGCATTAACAAACATACAGAGACATTCAACATTAATTCACGATTTCATCTCCTAAAACAGATCATTTAAACAGCTGAAATGTGAGTTTTAGCGTCATGTTATTGACCTTCTTGGAGTCTGTGAGTAGAAAACAAGGATGCTTCTGTAGAAACGCTCTCAAATCTCCGGGTAAATCCTCCATGACGGGATAAACAAAACATCTATGTGAGGAAAACCTGCTATTGAAGGAAATATCACAAAACCGCTGTAAAACACACTCTAAACATTAATCGCTTCTGTTTTGCTGCACATGTCGCTCAGCGCGCCGAGACGTTTCAAAAACTACAATATGACGTCATATAAACACGACGCTGACGTGCGAGCAAAGGCTGTCTATCGCGATGCCAGAAATAAAACGTTTGTAAAGCTGCGAAATCGTGAGGGGTTTTAAAATCATCGCAAAATTGCTATATTCCATCTTGCTTCATCAATATTGGCATAATGGCATATTTCGAGCTGAGACAGCAGGTGGTGTTAATATTATTCTGATGAGGCGCATTATTAGACCGCTGGTCACATGACAGTCAGTCAGCTGAGCTCTTCGTCTTCTATAATCACCTCTCTCGATCAGTCTGATATTTTAGTGTACTTTTATATATTGTAAATATATAAATAGTATGTTTATATAGACAGTATATATTATATGTTTTTTTTTTTGCGAGTTGCATTGTAATTAATATTTTAAATTGTATCGTTATAAGGACTCTTGTGCTTTAAATATGTCTGGACCAAACGGAGATCCCAATATTTCAGCTGATGATGGAATAATCGAGGATGAAGATGAATTCAGTGAAGAAGGTATTATTGTAATCTTCTCATTCTGGAATATGAATTTAACTGAATTGCTCGGATGTTTTACATTTGATGATTTTATTAGTTACTAGTAACAATAAAACTACTGTTTTTTTTTTTACAATACTTTATTACATTTTAATTTTTTACTAGTCATCGGATATGTGTGTGTGTGTTTGTGGGTGTACACACACACACACACACACACACACACACACACACACATACATAAAAGCATAAATAAATATGCATACATACACACACATTCTCTTTCTCTCTTACACACACACATATATATATATATATATATATATATACACACACACATACATAAAAGCATAAATAAATATGCATACATACACACACATTCTCTCTCTCACACACACACAAATATATATATATATATATATTTATACACACACACATATACACACACACACACACACACACTCACACTCAAACACACTATGCATACAGGCATACATATACATACACACACACTCTCATTGATTCAAACACACACACACACATATATGTATATACACACACACACACTATACATACAAGCATAAATATGCATACACGCACACATATAAATAAAAGATACACATATACATACATATAAGCATAAATAAATGTACATAAACACACACATATATATAATGAGAATTAAAGGTTGAGGAATGTTTTTAATTGTCTCGTAAAAAAACTGTAATATAATAGACTCTAAAGTCAGATTACAGACACTGGAGTAGGAAGATCATCAAAGTGAGTAATTTCTTAAGAAACAATGAAACATCACTGGATTGAGAGCAGGAGAGCTGGATGTAAAGAGCACTGAATATGTGTGTGTCTCGGCTCAGAATACGCAGCGATCGACTCCATGCTGGACCAGATCAACTCGTGTCTGGACGACATCGAGGAGAAGAACGACTCTCTGAACGGGAAACTTCACGAGCTCCTGGAGTCCAACAGACAAGCCCGACGAGACTTCAGAGAACAGCTGAGTGATGAAGAACATGCCCATCCTCATCCTCCAGAAGAAGACCCAGCGTCCAGAGACACACAGACCCGAGACTAGAGATTATTATTATTATTAATGCATTGATGATGTAAAATACCTGCATCGTCTTCTCAGTGGACCAGTTGGGTATTTATGTAAATGTATTTATGTTGTTGTTCTGTTGTTAAGCTGCACTGATTTGAAAGCATTAAAGCACACGAGACAGTTATTCTGTGTATTAAAGCGATCGTGGTAAAATCACTGTAACGCACAGCCTCGAGTGGATTATTGCTTTCGTGTGATATGCAATGTGAATATGAGAAAAGTATTTTAAAGGGGTGATTGATTATGATTTCACTTTTCTAGCTTTAGTTAGTGTGTAATGTTGCTGTTTGAGCGTAAACAACATCTGCAAAGTTACAACGCTCAAAGTTCAAAGCTAAGGGAGATATTTGCTTTTAAAGAAATCATTTTTTAAGGACTACAACAAACGGCTGGTAGAACTACACGAGCTTCCTCCCGGGTTAGTGACATCACCAACCCTAACATTTACATAAACCCCGCCCCCGGGAACACGCAGTCCATGTTGAGAAGAGGAAGAGTTGTTGTATAAGAGTGTATTTGTGAGTCAGATCAAACTGTAGCATCCGATGTTTCACATGCAATAGAAAGTCACTCTGTGTGCGTCTCATAACAGTTCCTATACGAGCGATTTATAGATTATCCTGACAGAATATGCTAATTGAAGATCGTTAACTCCACATCAGAAACATAAGTTCATCAACTAACCATTCAGAGACGTCCTGTTGCTTCTACGTGTTGTCACTTCTTCTTAGTCTCTCCATCTTTGTCTGACTCCGGTTTAAACATAAAAGGCAGAACAGTTTCTGACATTTTAGCGTGTCTGCGTGAGGTAATCGGAGCTGCTAACACACACACACACACACACACACACACACACACACACACACACACACACACACACACACACACACTCTTGAAGCTCCGCCCCCTGTGTCGGGAGCTGCAGCTCATTTGCATTTAAAGGGCCAGACACAAAACGGTGCGTTTTTGCTAACCCTCAAAAACTTTAACATGCTATATCAAAATATCTGTGAGGTATTTTGAGCTAAAACTTCACACACACACTGGGGACATCAGAGATTTATTTTACATCTTGTGAAAAGGGCGTTATACCACCCATTTAATAAATATTTATCAAGGATGTAAATATTTATATGGAAGCTCGTTTCAGCCATGGAATATATATATATATATGCATTAAAAAAAGTCACAATATTTCTACTCGTAATAAAACAAGAATCAACATTAGCTTGTGTTTTTGGAGATTTAGAAAATTTGACTCTCACAATTGCGAGTTAATAATTGGGAGTTATATATAAAATTGCAAAGTCGAAATTTTGAGATTAAAAAGTCACAATTACCCTTTTAATTTTGATTCTGTAGTCAAAACAATCTTACAATAGTGCATAAATCATCCAGTCGCTCTTGTAATCATCAAATATTTTAATAGAAATTAAAATGAGACGCATACAGAAAACAAACATTGGAAAAAACATGAACTCCAGCTACTGTAAAACACTTCAGTTCGTCAGAATATGAAACACATATTTCGTGTTTAGCTTGCCTTGCATCGTTCCTCCTTCCGAGCTCGAAACACGGGGCGTTATCATTATTATTATTCCATGATAGGAAACTCTCGGCACATTTGAGCTGTCAGTCATTTGATCTGAGTGTTTTCCCCTGAAGATGAAGATGTGGTAAACACTGGTTAAAGTGGTTTCTGGTTTCTTTTAGTCATGATTTCCTAACATACAGCAGTTCCCTTCAACTCTCCGCATCGTTCTTGCAGTGACAAATCAAAGCACACCTCGAGTCATCAGCATCACATTCAGCCTGATCTGAAGTCAGTGTGGAAAACATGATTTATGATCACATGCATTTAATGGATCTGGTCACAGTTCGTCCCAAAACCATAAATAAATAAATAATATTTTGCATGCAACATGTCTGTGGGTAAAAAAAATACTGCGTTACAGTAATGAAAAATATAAGTATAAAATGTTTGGCTGAGAATTTTTGGGTGAAAATGTTGAAGTAACGCGACAATGCAAATAAAAAAAGCTTGATTTTTTTAGTTTATGCAAGATTTGTAGATTTGTCTTTGAGTTTGGGGCCTGAAGATGAATGTGAACAGATGCATTTGCTACACAGTGTTTCGTTATAGTAATTAAAGAGTCGTTCAGTGCTTCTGTTTCCAGTGTTTCCGACGAGGTGACGCGCGAATGCCATTATAATCCTCATAAAAGCGCTGCAGTCAGTGACACGCTCTATCAGGGAGACACACACAGTAGATGAAGCAAACAGGAGATAACGCTACTGACCACACACACGTCCAGCTCATATTTCACTCCTAAAAACATGAAGAATAAAAAAGGAAATTAAGTTTCACAGAAAGACGAAGGATATTTTGGTCCCACGAAGACTTTCTGCATTGTGACTTTCATGTACGTTTTTATTCGCGATGCAAAAAATATGAATAAATGAACTGAGATGTTTCAGCTTAAGAGATTCTGTCAGTAGTGGTTCTCATTACTGTAATATTACAGTTTTATGCAAAATTATGTGTTCAATGTTTTTTTCATAAGGGGGAAAATGTGCCTAATTGGCATGAAAATAATGTCACGATAGAAAAATCCTAAACGGCTCAAAACAGACTTGCGAAATATTATTTCTTTTGTTCTTCACAGCAAAAAATGCTTTTCTTACTCAGTATTTTTGTCTTGTTTCCAGTCCAAATATCTAAAAATACTTAAATCAAGACGCATTTACTAGATGAGTATAATGACATAAGATATTAAGTCTTGTTTTGTGGGGAAATAAATCAATATTAAGTGAGTTGTTGCTTAAAAAAGGCAAAATTATCCGCCAATGAGGTAAAAATAATCTTGTTCGTGTTTGAATTAACATTATTATTTTTGAACCCATTGGCAGATCATTTTACCTTTTTTAAGCAACAACTCACTCAATTTTGATTGATTTCCCCAGAAAACAAGACTTAACATCTTTTGGCATTTTAAAATAAAACTCTCGTCTTATTCACAGCAAAAAAAAAGTAAATGCATCTTGATTTAAGAATTTGTATATATTTGGACTGGAAACAAGACAAAAACACTGAGTAAGAAAAGCATTTTTTGCAGTATGACTTTTTTCTGACGCATTAAAACTCATAATTGGCCAAGTAACAAATAAACGAGAGGTTTTGAATGAAACCTAGAACTGCTAATAATAGGCAAAGTCGGCGCGAAAACAACCTTGAGAACAGAATATTTCGATCAGCAGATCCTCATATCGAAAGTCTTATATGAAGTCAGTTTCTCGAGGACTTCTGCACTGTAATGTAACGTCACGTCTAAAAACAAGTCGTGTAATGGAGGTAAACACCACTGGTAGAGTGACATCACATCAGCGTGAGCCTATCACAACGCAGCCTTTTTAAAACGGTTTGCATTTAAAGGCAGAACTCGATATAAAGATGTTTCTGAAACGTCAGTGTTTGTCATGAATCCACCCGATTTAACGGCTCTAAAACTAGTGTTACTCAGATGAAATGACTTCGTAAAAGAACACAAAATAAGGTTCGTCTCCCTTCTTTGTCCCGTTCTGAACGTAAACCCTTGAACACTGGAAGAGGTTTCAGTGCCGCTACATTCATCAGCGAGAGTGAATCATCATCGACACGCAAGGAACACGTACAGAACACGAGGAGCGATTAGCACTAGCTTTCAGGATTCACGCTTCCCTCTAAAGTTACATTTACTGCAAACTCTTTCTGTCTGGACACAGTTATTACTTATTTAATATTAAAATCAGCATACATTTAATTCACTACAACAACTTTTGTAATAATGATATTTTTGCATTATAGTAATGAGATTGAGAATGACATTTTACACGAAAGTAATTGAGTATTGGGTGAGGGTGCAATTATCATGAAAACTAGATGATAATTAAATCTCACACACACACACACACACACTCTCTCTCTCTCTCTCACACACACACACACTCTCTCTCTCACTCACACTGTCACTCTCACCCACTCTCACAAATTTCAACTCACTCACTCACTCACTCACTCACTCACTCACTCACTCACTCACTCACTCACTCACTCACTCAAATTTCAATTTACTCACTCACTCAAATTTCAATTTACTCACTCACTCACTCACTCACTCACTCAAATTTCAATTTACTCACTCACTCACTCACTCACTCACTCAAATTTCAATTTACTCACTCACTCACTCACTCACTCACTCACTCACTCACTCACTCACTCACTCACTCACTCACTCACTCACTCACTCACTCACTCACTCACTCACTCACTCACTCACTCACTCACTCACTCACTCACTCACTCACTCACTCACTCACTCACTCACTCACTCACTCACTCACTCACTCACTCACTCACTCTGACCTGGACATGTTCACGTGTCGATGAGATTCACACATCAGCCGAAGCAGGAATCGTTCAGTGCTGGAGTTCTGGGGATCTTGTGCTCAATGAAAACATCTACTGTACAAACAGGGGGTTAGAGGCGTGTAACCGTGGCACAAACCCTTCAGAACTGCAGGAGACACACACACACACACACACACACACACACACACGGTCTATCGGCGGGGTGGTTTCACTCGGGTCCTCTGAGCCTGATAATAACGTTCTGGGTCTCAGCGTCGTCTTCCTCCTCCTCCTCCTCCTCTTCCTCGTCTCTTCGCAGGAGTCCTTCCTCGGCCCCGAACGCTCTTTCCCTCGGGAACGCTAACGAGATCCTCGTTTCCCTCAGGAACGCTAACGAGATCCTCGTTTCCCTCAGGAACGCTAACGAGATCCTCGTTTCCCTCGGGAACGCTAACGAGATCCTCGTTTCCCTCAGGATCCCTAACGAGATCCTCGTTTCCCTCGGGAACGCTAATGAAGGGATCCTCGTTTCCCTCGGGAACGCTGACGAGATCCTCGTTTCCCTCGGGAACGCTAACGAGATCCGGCTGGTGTTCCTGACGGATGCTGGTGTTCGTGCTGATGCTGGGGAGTGAGGAGCTCACGGACTCGGAGATCTCCAGGGCTGGTTTGGGGATTTGAGGCGTGGACGAGCTGAAGGTTTCATCGGGACTGATGTGGTGTGTCGGTTCTCCCGAGGTTGAACCGGAGTCTTCGTGTTTCCTTGAGACTTTATAACGCTGCACAACCACAAATGAACAGCATGATATATAAATGGAACATGGCCACCAAAAGTTCTGATGTTTTTCTAAAGCACATACAATTAACTATATGGTAACACTTTAAAATACGGTTCATTAGTTAACATTAGTTAGTTAACATGAATTAAGGATAAACAATACTTCTATAGCATTTATTAATCTTCGTTAATGTTGATGTCAACATTTACTAATACTTTATTAAAATCTTGTTAACATTAGTTAATGCACTGTGAACTAACATGAATGACTGTATTTTATTAACTAACATTAACAAAGATTAACAAATACTATAACGAATGTATTTCTCATGGTTAGTTCACAATAATAATTACTGTTAAGAAATGAACCTTATTGTAAAGTGTTACCAATTATATAATAGAATTATTATTAATAATAATCATGTATTAATAATTAATAAAGTACGGGGAAGCAGCTGTACATGAGTAGTGTAGCTAGACAAGATATAGTTAGTCAACATGAAATTATTCTATTCACAAATAATTTTTCTTCCAAAATATGGAGTATTTTTGAGTGAAACTGAACATTCAAGACAATGTTGATATTAAGTATTTTGACAATTAAAATAACTTTTCTGTAATTGTGGCATTTTTGAAAAATTGCACAATTGAGAAAGACAAAAGCATAATTGAAAAAGCATATTAGATAAGATAAACAAAATAAAGTATAAATATTAGATAACAAACTTAAGCTTAAAAATATTGTATTTATTTATAATATAAATAATAATAATATATATATATATATATATATATATATAAATACAATATATATATATATATATATATATATATAGTCTTTGCAGCTAAATTAAATAAGTACTAAAAGTAAAAATGTAATAATATATAAATATAAAAAAAATAATAAAAATGACAAAAGCAAGTAACAATTTTTTTTAAATTTTAACTAAACCGATAAACTATAAAAATAAAAATATATTAAAAAAGAAAATTCAAAACATTAAATACAATATTATAGTATTTAAATGATACTAAAATAACACTGACGACAGGATATAAAACAGGATATTTTATCAGTGGGAAACTGATAAAAAAACGATACAATTCCTACTGACTTTTTATTAAAGTTTGAATCTAAGAAAGTCTACTTTATAAGCTACTAACAAAAACAATCAAAATAATATAATTTATGCAAGAAGTGTTTAAAACAATGAGGATCCGACCAAAGCATTAAACAATTAATACTATTATATACTATTAATAAACTATTAAACTATTATACTATTAATAAATCCAAATAAGAAGTACATCAATGTAACTGAACGAACCACAAATTGATAAACTGCAGTATTTAATAAATATATATTAATTCAGCATAAAAAAAAAACGTGATCAGCAGTTGTGTTTTGACATGCACAACTAGTTTCTAATCAGATTTGAAAGGTCAAAGTTTAAACGCACCTTCAGATTCTCGAAGTGTGTGAGCGTCTTGCAGTGTGTGTGTCGAGCCGAAGACTCAAAGTGATAGAACTGATCGCAGAGTCGACAGAGAAACCCAGCGACAGGCACCACAAAACTAGACCCTGGGAGACAAAACGTTAAATATAACGCCACATATTAAAGATGTCATCATCGTACTTGTATCCCGTGGCTAATTATTACCCACCATACACTGTGTCAGAGTCAAACTCCTCGTCTTCAGTCAGATCTTCTAGTGTGACCTCCATCTGCGCAGACAGACCCTCCTGGAAGACACACAACATTTATTCATATAGAGTAGTGGTCGACCGATATATCGGCATTTTTAAAATATCGGCATCGGCCGATAAGTTTCTCTGATTGGCTGATGTGTTGGAACGTGTTCCTGCGAGTGACGGTCGGTCCGTGTGAAGTGAGTGAATGATTATAATTGATTAAATATTGATTAAAATACATATAGGAGTATATATATATATATATATATATATATATATGTATATGTATATATGTTTTATATCGGCCATATTTAAATTATGCTGTGCTATATCCAGTGTCACACTGTGTCATATTCATATCTTTTTCACTGTTCTGTATGTAAAATTAGCGGTACCTTGTCTTTATTTGAAAAAATATGATTACCAGTGCGCACGAAATTACCAGATTACTGAGTGCCTTGTTACAGTGTTTACTTCCTTTTTATTCACATATTCATATATTTCTAAACAATTACTTTATTTTGTAAAAAATAGTGTTATAGGATTGCAGATTCAAGAAGATGCCATCTAAAGTATAAGCATGTTTATTTTAAAGATTTGTTTTATAATTTATTAAATGTTGATTAAAATTAGGGGTGTAACGATTCATCGACTACATCGATGAATCGATTTATATTCCTATGATCCAACTACATCGATCTGTGCTCAGCAAGTTGGCCTTCCGGACGACATATATCGATCTAACATCGTTTTAAAAGGTAATCAATCGATTTTATCGATACTAGGAAATAACGCATTGGATTTAAGCAGGTCAGACTTTATATGGATGTTTTTTCTTAGCACGTTTAATGACAAGGGCGTTAAACGTTACGTTACTCGATTCAGTCATTCATTCGTGACAAGACAAAAAAGATCGCGTTGACTCACTGTGACACACACCATAGTCTCTGCACACACACACAGAGAAAGACTCGCGCCAGTATCGTGCGTGCGCACAAGACAGCACGCCAGAATACAGTTCTCTTTCGCGCTTGAACGAACAATAACACACAATTATGGCCAAAATGTCTTTTTGTCAAGTATCTTAACACAAGAGCAGTCTTACGACGGCCGTAAAGAGTTGTGACTCGTGAGAGAATGAGGCGCGTGTGTGATCCGCGTCTCTGTCAGACTCAGGAGCGGCTGGTCTTAAAGGGACAGTACACAGTAGCCACTAATTATCTCTGTCGTTAAAGTTAATCAAAGAACAAAAGGAACAGAGAAAAACACTCAATGCTCTTGACTAAATAACTTTTGTAACTTTAATAAGGATTATTCTATAATTTATAATGTTTGCAGTGCAGCCTGTTGAACTTAATTCAATGTCTGTATGTCCTACCTGTTAGACAGGAATATCCAGACATTTTTATCCAGACATCAATGGCTTATTGATCATTATAGGTGTTATTAATCATTTAGTTGTTGTTGCAAGTTTGAGTTGAGAAATAGCCTACACATTTCAGCATTATCACTAATTGTGTGCATTTTCCTTGAGAACCAAGCAAGTTCACTCATGAAATCATTTGTTTATTATATCGCAATTGCATATCGCAATCGCAATATTGACCTCAATAATCGCAATATGACATTTTTCCCAAATGCAGCCCTAGTTTATATCTATATTTAATTGATACCTGATTGATTCCCTTACAAGAAACAACATGAATCTAGGAAACTTTACCCGCACTGTCCAGTATCCAGGTATTTATTTCAGTCACACTGGTTAAATTTTTGGCTAAAAAGTTACTGAATCGATTTCAAGTCACTGAATCGTTTCGGATCGTATCGTTCTAAATGAACCAATATCGTCCTTGAATCGTATCGACAACCACGAATTGTGATACGAATCGAATCGTTGTTAAAACAAATCGTTACACCCCTAATTAAAATACATATGATGTATGTATGTATGTATATATATATATATATATATCCATCTCTCTGGATGTAAAGTTATTCGCTGTCAAAGTGCCGCCAAAATGAATGGGAGTCAATGGGATGCTAACAGCAGGTGAAGTTCTGCTACAATGGCGGCTCCCGCGAGGCTTCATCTTCCGGCTGATGGATTACCCCCTTGTTTAACACACTACTAACTAACTCAACCAGGCCCCACCCCGTTATTCTGCATATTAATTATTATAATGAGGAATATTGTGACGTGTTCGTTCCCGGAAGAAACTCAAGACTACAATGGAGGCGTTTCAGGGAGTTCAGAAACACTGACACTCATAGAGAGAAGAACTCCCTTTTTCATGCTCAAACAGCAACATTACACACACTAAAGAAAGATGAACATGTGAAAAATCATATGTCCTATTTAAATAATATCACAAACTTGCAACTACTCGGCTTAAATTAAGAATGTTTTACCTTCCCGTTTTCCTCTTCCTCCCTGTCGTCGTCACTGCAGTCGCCGTCCTCTTCGCCCAATAACATGGCAGAGTTCAGCTGATCCACGCCGTCTTTCCCCGACTCCTTCCAGAGCTGCAGGAACACACCAAAACAACATCGTTCTCACTGAGATTAAACACAGAGTTAAGGTATTGATCTCCTGCATTAACACCATTATATGAGAAAGGGCTGGACGATGACATCACCGTTTTCTTCAGAGCGGATGTATATATATAATATATATATATAAAATAGTAGATGTTAAATGTGATTTCTGTGGGACTGAAAAAGAAAATGTTGTCCACTGATTTTTTAATCGCATTTATAGCAAAATGTTTTGGGTGGATTTGGAATGTTTTCTTTGTAAATGCTTATGGATGAAAGTTTATTTTTCTGAAAAAGATGTATTTTTATTTGAATAGACAAAGATTACCACCAAATGTGGCCTTTATTGTTAATCTCTGTATAATTATGGGGAAATACCATATACATAAACAAAAATGGGCTAAAGGAAAACCCAACTTTTTGTTATTTCAGATAGAAATGAAAAATTATATTGAGTTACTCCTACTTGGGTTGAAAAACAGTAAAGCAAAACGTACTAGGTGTTTATGTGAAGCTTTTATGCTATTTATATGATGATCTCATACCTGTTCCTTTTCTTTTTCTTTCTTTTTTCTTTTACTTGTATTATTAATTTTAATTACACTATATTTTCCTTTTCTTATTTGCTGTAATGTATAATTATTAAAAATAACATTTAATTATTAAAAATAACATTTATGTATAACATTTATTGTTATGTTTATTATTTGTATGTGACTGGCATTCAATAAAAAAAAATAAAAAAAATAAAAATAAATAAATAATAAAAAAAAAATTATATATATATATACAATAGGGCTGGGACGATACACCGATCTCCCGATTCGATACTATCATGATACTTGGGTGCCGAATATGTATTGCGATTTTTTTAAGAATTGCGATTCTACAAGTATTGCGATTAGATATTGGCATTTTTTTAACACTAGACCATGGGGAAAAGTTTAATCATACACTTATACAGACTGTACATGATCAGTCATATTTACAAAAACAAATCATCACATCTTTCTGACTTTTATTTCAGAAGCATCACACAATACTACATTCTCTTTAATAAATGATTCAATAACAAATACATTTTTCAAGTCACTTGTCGACACCTAGCGGCCAAACAATGTAATCGATAAATGCGTTGTTTTAAGGACCGAGTTTCTATCAAAAGCTGATTTTGATCATGTGTTCATATTTGAACTTTAAACTTTTATCCCAGTACTTGTATGATCATTTGAACTATTGCATCACAGAAATAATGATCCTATGAGGTTAAAAACACTGTTTGTGAAGCGGTTTCATGACGACTCTCTCCGGGGCAGCGCCGACACACATCTGAATGTTGAGATATGATTTTGTCAAAGTTTAATAGACAGACGGATGGAAAGATCGTCGGGTGTTTGAATGGAGATCAGTGTTTTAAAGCCGACTCGTGCAGCTCTACCGTCTTCTCTCTCTCAGTATATGAGCAGCGCGAGGGCTTTAGTGCGTTCAGTCTCACGCTGCGACCGCTAGTCGGGATATTACGCCACTCAACACTCATAGACAACGACACACTTCATCCTCTGAAAGGCTAACCTCTGTCAACCTCGTCTACAAGCAAGGTCAAAAATAAAGCAATTGAATTTGAATTAATATCGATTCCGGAATTTAAAAAAATTGATTTTAGAATCATAAAAAAATAAATAAAAAAAAATCGCGATAGCTAGGTGAACCGATTTTTTTCTCCCAGCCCTTATATATAAATAAACTAAATTAATAACTTTTTTACAACAGAAATGAACCATCACTGAACTTACTTAAGCTGGACTATGACTATTTTTTCTGGAAACAAACTTTGTTGTATTATTCTCCTGTTATCTCTGTAAAGCTGCTTTAAAACACTCTGTATTGTAAAAAGCGCTATATATATATAAATAAATAAAGGTGATTTGACACAGAGTCCGAAATTCTCGTCCGAAATTATTTTCGCACGTTAAAAAATAAATACAACCTTACAGCCATTTCACATTTTGAGAGGCGTTTCGGGGATTCAGAGCCACCGACTCAGTGTGCAAGGACCTTTAGTCTTAAAGGGGTCATATAATTACATTTTTTAACAAGCTAATTTGATTCTTTAGGGTCTAAATTAAAACTTTGTAATATACTTTAATTAAAAATTCTCATTAGTATTGTAAGAAAACACTCATTTTACCTAGTCAAAAACAGCTGTTTTCAGCACGCCGTTTCAGTGCATATGACTTTAAATGATAATGAGCTTCGCTGACTCCGCCCCTCTGTTCTGTGCGTACACCGTTTGAACACAATAACCATAAGCGTTGTTCAGTATAAACATGGGATTATGAATTATATTGAGAACGTCATACATAGAAAACATGCCGTAATGTACCCTGAGTGTAAACCTTAGACGCATGCATCGTGAAGCGTGCAGCTAGCGATGTGCAAAGATTAATAGAAATATTAATATAAAGTTCAATAAAACGTTACACTCACTTCAGTTCTTCTGGAGGTTCAGCAGGAACACGAATATCTGGTACCGATCCTTTTTTCATGAGCAGCTTCTTAGCAAAACCAGCTTTATACTGACCCTCGTTTATAAATCAGATCAACGTGTGATCGTCAACCAGTGGATCTCTGAGCTGAGTGAGTGAGTGGAGGCGGGGCTCATTTGCATAATCATAGAACCACGCATACTAAATGAGGCAAGGGTGTCGAGTTACATTCAAGATATTTTAAGGCATTTGCACGTTTAAATATGTCATTTTGGTGATCAAAGATGAGTTAAGGGATAATATAATTATTGACTAAAGGGGGACTTAAACACAAAGCCAATTAACATGCATGGGTAATTCTTGTGTGACCAATTACGCATCTCGTATATACACGTCATTTCTATTTTCAATATTAAAATAATGTTCTCGTCTGAAGAGGAACAAATCTCCCCAACACTTTAAGCACTTCTGTGCTTTACAAGAGTAAAAGTTCAGGTTTCCTTCACCATATTCGCCAGTTAAATTCAATTTCCCTTTTTAAAGCTCAGATTAAAGCTTATCTGTTTAGAATAGCTTTTAGAATAGAATTTTATGTTTGATCTGTATGTCTGTCTTTTTGCATAGCTTTGTATTTTACTGATTTACTTTTATGTTGTATGGTGTCCTTGAGTGCATTGAAAGGGGCCTATAAATAAAAGGTATTATTATTATTATTATTATATTGCACGACACAAAAACAAGCATCATTATTGGGATTTCTGAATATTACCAGCTCGACGCGTTGCTTGTGCTCCTTGGACTGCATGTGCTCCACGAACTCTCTGGCCGTCCTGAAGTGCAGCTTACAGACGGTGCAGCTGGTGCTGGGCGAGTGACTGCAGCGCTGCACACACACACACACACACACACACACACACGGTTAAACCAGGAGTTCTGAAGCATGCAAACAGATGTGGTCACTACTAGTCATATATGCAATGACAATCTTAGTGATTGCATGCAGGGTTATTACTGCACACACACACACACACACACGCACACACACATGACAATCTTAGTGATTGCATGCAGGGTTATTATTGTTAAGGAAAAATACATTTAATAAAAACATTTCTGTGTTATTGAAAAATGAAGCTGAAATAAA
This sequence comes from Tiaroga cobitis, assembly GCA_030578255.1. Lineage (NCBI taxonomy): Eukaryota > Metazoa > Chordata > Actinopteri > Cypriniformes > Leuciscidae > Tiaroga > Tiaroga cobitis. The sequence goes on along the minus strand of CM060595.1, from coordinate 59,979,917 downwards.
TAAAAATATAAAATTTATTTGAAAACCTTAAACTAAATTAATATTGCTAAGGCACATAACAAAATGACTAAAAATGTATATGAAACTAAAAATCTAAAAATAAAATCTAAATATTATTTGAAAAACTTAAACTAAATGAAAATTAGAAACGTTGCCATGGCAATAAACTGAAATAAGTTTAAGTAGAAGCACTAAAATTATTCACTGGAAATAAATAAAAACTCAAATTACCTGAAAAAAAAAAAAGCTAAATAGCAATATTAAAAAAAAAAAAAAATCTAATAAAATGACAAAAACACATAATGAAATGACAAAAAATGTAACCGAACTAATAGTAAAATGAAATGAAAAAATTAATCGTAAAAAACTAACCAAAAAACTTGAAATGTTGTCTTGGCAATAAACGGAAATAAGTTGAAGCACTAAAATTATTAACTGGAAATAAATAAAACAAACTAAACTGAAACAAAAAATAAATTAAGCCTAAATAGAAATATAAGAAAAAAACTAATGCACATTAACAAAACTACTAAAAATTAAACTAAAATGAACAAACTAAAATAAAAAAAAATTAAATTAAAAACATTAATAAAACCGCTAAATAAGGCTGATTGAGGGCATGAAGTCTGTGGGAATAGTTCACCTTGTGCTCCCTGGTCCTGCGATGCTCCATGACGTTGCTGGTGAAGTGAGTCTGGCAGGTGGAGCACCACCTCTGCAGGCCGGGCCTCTTCTCACTGGAACAGGTCAGGCCATGTGAAGCATGTGTGAAAATCAATCACGTATTTGTTCTCTAAGATACAGATACCTAGGGCTGGGACAATATATCGATACATCGCGATTCGTGGATAGATTCCAATTTTTTCCGAATGCATCGCGAATCGATTCGCTCCAGGCTAGTTTTTAACAGCAGATGGCGCTCTAGGCTAGTGTTTAACAGCAGATGGCGCTCTAGGCTATAGTGTTTAACAGCAGATGGCGCTCTAGGCTATAGTTTTTAACAGCAGATGGCGCTCTAGGCTATAGTTTTTAACAGCAGATGGCGCTCTAGGCTATAGTTTTTAACAGCAGATGGCGCTCTAGGCTATAGTTTTTAACAGCAGATGGCGCTCTAGGCTATAGTGTTTAACAGCAGATGGCGCTCTAGGCTAGGCTAGTTTTTAACAGCAGATGGCGCTCAAGGCTAGTTTTTAACAGCAGATGGCGCTCAAGGCTAGTGTTTAACAGCAGATGGCGCTCTAGGCTATAGTGTTTAACAGCAGATGGCGCTCTAGGCTATAGTTTTTAACAGCAGATGGCGCTCTAGGCTATAGTTTTTAACAGCAGATGGCGCTCTAGGCTATAGTGTTTAACAGCAGATGGCGCTCTAGGCTAGGCTAGTTTTTAACAGCAGATGGCGCTCTAGGCTATAGTGTTTAACAGCAGATGGCGCTCTAGGCTATAGTGTTTAACAGCAGATGGCGCTCTAGGCTAGGCTAGTTTTTAACAGCAGATGGCGCTCTAGGCTATAGTGTTTAACAGCAGATGGCGCTCTAGGCTATAGTGTTTAACAGCAGATGGCGCTCTAGGCTATAGTGTTTAACAGCAGATGGCGCTCCAGGCTAGGCTATAGTTTTTAACAGCAGATGGCGCTCTAGGCTAGGCTAGTTTTTAACAGCAGATGGCGCTCTAGGCTATAGTGTTTAACAGCAGATGGCGCTCTAGGCTATAGTTTTTAACAGCAGATGGCGCTCTAGGCTATAGTGTTTAACAGCAGATGGCGCTCTAGGCTAGGCTAGTTTTTAACAGCAGATGGCGCTCTAGGCTAGGCTAGTTTTTAACAGCAGATGGCACTCAAGGCTAGTTTTTAACAGCAGATGGCGCTCTAGGCTAATTTTTAACAGCAGATGGTGCTCAAGGCTAGGCTAGTTTTTAACAGCAGATGGCGCTCAAGGCTAGTTTTTAACAGCAGATGGCGCTCAAGGCTAGTTTTTAACAGCAGATGGCGCTCAAGGCTAGTTTTTAACAGCAGATGGCGCTCTAGGCTAGGCTAATTTTTAAAAGTAGATGGCGCTCTAGGCTAATTTTTAAAAGCAGATGGCACTCAAGGCTAGTTTTTAACAGCAGATGGCGCTCAAGGCTAGTTTTTAACAGCAGATGGCTCTCAAGGCTAGTTTTTAACAGCAGATGGCGCTCAAGGCTAGTTTTTAACAGCAGATGGCGCTCTTGGCTAGGCTAATTTTTAAAAGTAGATGGCGCTCAAGGGTAGTTTTTAACAGCAGATGGCGCTCTAGGCTAATTTTTAAAAGCAGATGGCGCTCAAGGCTAGGCTAGTTTTTAACAGCAGATGGCGCTCCAGGCTAGTTTTTAACAGCAGATGGCGCTCCAGGCTAGTTTTTAACAGCAGATGGCGCTCCAGGCTAGTTTTTAACAGCAGATGGCGCTCTAGGCTAGGCTAGTATTTAACAGCAGATGGCGCTCCAGGCTAGTTTTAAACAGCAGATGGCGCTCCAGGCTAGTTTTAAACAGCAGATGGCGCTCCAGGCTAGGCTAGTTTTTAACAGCAGATGGTGCTCTAGGCTATAGTTTTTAACAGCAAATGGCGCTCTAGGCTATAGTTTTTAACAGCAGATGGCGCTCCAGGCTAGTTTTTAACAGCACTCCAGGCTAGTTTTTAACAGCAGATGGCGCTCCAGGCTAGTTTTTAACAGCAGATGGCGCTCCAGGCTAGTTTTTAACAGCAGATGGCGCTCCAGGCTAGTTTTTAACAGCAGATGGCGCTCAAGGCTAGTTTTTAACAGCAGATGGCGCTCCGGGCTAGTTTTTAACAGCAGATGGCGCTCCAGGCTAGTTTTTAACAGCAGATGGCGCTCCAGGCTAGTTTTTAACAGCAGATGGCGCTCCAGGCTAGTTTTTAACAGCAGATGGCGCTCCAGGCTAGTTTTTAACAGCAGATGGCGCTCAAGGCTAGTTTTTAACAGCAGATGGCGCTCCAGGCTAGTTTTTAACAGCAGATGGCGCTCCAGGCTAGTTTTTAACAGCAGATGGCGCTCCAGGCTAGTTTTTAACAGCAGATGGCGCTCCAGGCTAGTTTTTAACAGCAGATGGCGCTCAAGGCTAGTTTTTAACAGCAGATGGCGCTCCAGGCTAGTTTTTAACAGCAGATGGCGCTCCAGGCTAGTTTTTAACAGCAGATGGCGCTCCAGGCTAGTTTTTAACAGCAGATGGCGCTCCAGGCTAGTTTTTAACAGCAGATGGCGCTCCGGGCTAGTTTTTAACAGCAGATGGCGCTCCGGGCTAGTTTTTAACAGCAGATGGCGCTCCGGGCTAGTTTTTAACAGCAGATGGCGCACCAGGCTAGTTTTTAACAGCAGATGGCGCTCCAGGCTAGTTTTTAACAGCAGATGGCGCTCCAGGCTAGTTTTAAACAGCAGATGGCGCTCAAGGCTAGTTTTAAAAAGCAGATGGCGCTCCAGGCTAGTTTTAAACAGCAGATGGCGCTCTAGGCTAGGCTAGTTTTTAACAGCAGACGGTGCTCCAGGCTAGTTTTTAACAGCAGATGGCGCTCTAGGCTATAGTTTTTAACAGCAAATGGCGCTCTAGGCTATAGTTTTTAACAGCAGATGGCGCTCCAGGCTAGTTTTTAACAGCAGATGGCGCTGCAGGCTAGTTTTTAACAGCAGATGGCGCTCCAGGCTAGTTTTTAACAGCAGTCCAGGCTAGTTTTTAACAGCAGATGGTGCTCTGATAATACGATAATAATTCGCTGCTTTGTTTATTCCACATGATGTTGTAGTTCAGCGTAAATGAAACCCTCACCCGTCTTTGCGCGCTCCTTGCAGGGACTCCTGGACTCGCGGCAGAAGCGTGACGAGACACGCGTTACTCATGTGCTGGATCTCCATCATCTTCTGCTGGTGCGTCAGTCCGTTCATATGGCTCTGAAAATTCTGCACACACAAGATTTCAACCATGGACCATCACCCTGCATAGTAGTAATTAGGGATGCACTGATATTAAAATTTTGGCCGATAACGATAACCAATAATTCTTTATATTTGAAAGCCGATAACCGATATATCGGCCGATAAATCTAAAGTTTTTATATAGTTTTTGAGAGCCTGGTCACAAAAACAAAAGTCCCAAGCACACAATTATAATGATGTTCTCATAATAATTTTATGCAACTAATATGATAGACTTGCACTGAACTGTATTTTGCTTTTTTGAAGTGATTTCAATCATATTTCAAGCAATTCAAATCCATCATGTTGAACAGTGCGCATCTGAAGTGTCTCAGCTGAAGGAAATAATACATTATTTATCGGCTTTAATATAGCGGACACATTTGCTTATCGGGCCGATAACGATAACATTAAAAATAAACATATATCGGACGATAACGATAGTAATAATCCCTAGTAATAATCATTTTCTTACTTGGTGTTTCTGTCTTGTTTTCCAGCACGATATCTAAACATTCTCAAATAGGCATGTGCCGGTCTCAAATTTTCATGCTGCGGTTAATTGATTGAGCTTTTATCACGGTATACGGTATTATCGCGATATTTTAACTGCTCAAGAGAAACAGATGGATTGTGGGTATCTAAAAAAACAACAACGTGCATCACAATGTGTAATTGTGATTTTCAAAACATATGGTAACTTAACAGAATTTTCGGTACCTTACGGTAAGTTGTACTGTATCTTTAAATAAAAAGTAACAGATGATCGGTTTACTTGAACTGAGGCGCACCGATCTGTTACAATGGACAGAACCTAAAGGCTCGTACACACCGGGAAGAATATCGGCGCGCGTTATTCGCCAACGTTTTTCAGCGCGTTTTTTGTGTTCACACCCAAGCGATTTTCGCTGACGATGAGTGAACATGCAAATTCATTCCCTGACATTAGATGGCGCCCATTTGCTCTGCAATACCACTCCATAACAGTTCTCTTTTATCAAGATTTTTGTAGTCGCTGTCGCGTTTGTCATATAGTTCTTTATGTTCCGACACCAACGAGACCAGCAGCTCTACATTCATCTTGCCTTGCATCTTCCGCGTCTTATTTCTTCCCGGCAGTGTAGACGCTACTTGGCGTATATCTTCTTCGCCGTTACGTATGTGTGCTCGGCAAGACCGTTTTGTGTTTGAGCGCCCCCAAGTTGTGTTTTACTGTAACTTCAGAAGCTCCAATCTCATTGGTCGGATAGTTTTTGACGCGGCGCGTCAAACTAAAGAAACGAACCCGAGGCGTTTTTAAAAAAATGACACTTTTACGCGCGGCGTTTTTCGCGTCGGTGTGCACACTCACATTGGCGGCCTTTGTTTAGTCACGAGGCGTTAAACGTCGGCGAATATCGCGTGCGAAATTCGTCCCGGTGTGAACAGGCCTTAAGAGCTGATTTTTTTTTTCATATAAAAAATAACCTGCTCGTCTAGTCTGTCGGTGTCAGTGTCCTCCTTGCTCTGCGATTTTTCTCTGCGTGTGAAAAGTGTCAATTGCGTAAAGCGCCTTTTAGACAGGACCCGGAATGTGCGCCGCTGGCCGCTGGGTTCAACGTTGCCCTTCAGATACAACGCGGCTTACACATATATATATATAAACATATATATATATATAAACATATATATATATATAAACATATATATATATATATAAACATATATATATATATATAAACATATATATATATATAAACATATATATATATATAAACATATATATATATAAACATATATATATATAAACATATATATATATAAACATATATATATATAAACATATATATATAAACATATATATATATAAACATATATATATATAAACATATATATATATAAACATATATATATATAAACATATATATATATATAAACATATATATATATAAACATATATATATATAAATATATATATAAACATATATATATAAACATATATATATAAACATATATATATAAACATATATATATAAACATATATATATATAAACATATATATATAAACATATATATATAAACATATATATATAAACATATATATAAACATATATATTTACCATTTACACAGTGCTTATATATGTGGGGATTGTTTACATCAGAGTGCGCATGTGTTTTGCGCAGCATATACGCAGTGTTTAAGCGGTTGATGGAAAATAAGCTAATGCGCGTTCTAAAAGTCTAAATTCGAATTATTTTTTTTCACGGTATTTTGAAGTGCCCGCGATAACAATATCGTGCATATTCATTACCGCGATTTATCGCATTACCGAATACCGGCACATGTCTATTCTCAAATCAAGATGCATTTACTGGAGAAGCAAAATGACAGCTAAATTTGACGACAAACTTTGCAAAGGTTTTTCATGCTCAAACAGCAACATTACACACTAAAGAAAGATGAACATGGAAAGAAGCATCATAGGTCATTTTACTTAACATCAAAACTAGACACTTTAAACACTTTTCTTATGTTGTTCTTATATGTAGAATGAGCTGATTTTTTGATATCATGAATGCTTCTTCGTACTACATACTTGCTGGTTATGGCAAGTGATGTTGCAAATGTAACAGAAGAACTTGTTGGAGGTCTCCGGCCCTTCGTCATTTTCCTCCTCGTGAGCGCTAGTCTCTTTAACCTCCTCGTGAGCGCTAGTCTCTTTAACCTCCTCGACCTCAGGCACTGGATCGGAGACGATGGCGTCATCTGGACCGTCACTGTTCTGCTGTTCCACTCCTTTATATGGAGCTTCTGTATGTTCGATCTGCTGAGGAATATTAAACAAGAAAATATATTATTATTAGGGATGCACCGATATGAAAATTTTGGCCGATACCGATAACTCCATATATTTAAAAGCCGATAACCGATATATCGGCCGATAAATCTAAATCCAAATTTTTATATCATTTTTAAGAGCCCGATTACAAAAACAAAAGTTTCACCATTAAAATCCATGTCCAAATCATACAATTATAATGATGTTCTCATGATAGTTTTATCATGCGCATCTGAAGTGTCTCAGCTAAAGGAAATAATACATTATTTATCGGCTTTAATATATCGGACAAATCTGACCGATAACATCAAAACATATCGGCCGATACTGATATGGTGGCCGATATATCATACATTCCTCGTTTTTATATCGGATGAAAATATGAGTGCTTCTTTTCTAGATAAGACTACACACATCTGCTTCATCACTGAATGAATCTGCATTTAACGAATCGATTGAGTGAATAATTCAATAACCCATTCATAAAGACAGTGACTTGCATCGTTTCTGAATGAATCGGCCATTTTTAACAAATCGATTGAATGAATGATTCAATGACTCACTCATTACGACACAGACTTGTGTAATTGTGTTTGACATTATCACATTTATTTGTGATAAGACAATGAAACATGCCAAATTGTGGGAAAATAATTTCCATCACAAAGTAATTATGAACAGATCAGGCAGAACCAGTGACATTAAAAAAACTGATTATGTTTTAGTCAATTCATGCTTTTTCCTGTAAGCTTTTTGTTTTTCTATGCATTTTTATTTTTGGCTAGTTAGGTTAGTTTAATGTTTTGTTCTTCCCTCATTTTTTTTATATATAAAAAAAAGTATATATATATATATATATATATATATATATTCCTCATATTTTGATGGTTTAATTGAGCTTGAAGACAGAGAAAATTCACTCGCATTTCTTGACTGAATAACTTTAACTATATTTGTAATGTATATTTTATTTATAAAGTGCAGTGTTATTTTACATTTGATTAGTTTGTGTACCTGAATCTTTAAACACTGTTTATTTTAAACATATCTTTGGTTCAGTTGTATTTATTTGTTGCGATTGCTAATTCTTTTTTTTTATTACTGAGTGCTTGTCTTTAATAATGCTCGAAACTATATTAGTTAGGCTAGTTGTTTTTCTATGTTATTTTTAAACCACAGGCAAATGATCCTTGTGTTAGTGTTCCTTAGCCTGTTGATTTTTGTTTATGGTATTCAGCTACAATTAAATGTTTTGCAATAAGTGCAAAATAAATGTGAATGATATCCAAGTTTTTGGAATCGATATATAGAATCGGCATTGTTAAAATTCAAACGATACCCAATCCTAGTGCTGATTTCTTCCATATAGACACACATTTGTACTGATTTCGTCCATATAGACACACATTTGTGCTGATTTCATACATAGACACACATTTGTGCTGATTTTGTCCATATAGATACACATTTGTGCTGATTTCATCCACATAGACACACATTTGTGCTGATTTCATCCATATAGACACACATTTGTGCTGATTTCGTCCATATATGTGCTGATTTCGTCCATATAGACACATTTGTGCTGATTTCGTCCATATAGACACACATTTGTGCTGATTTCGTCCATATAGACACACATTTGTGCTGATTTCGTCCATATAGACACACATTTGTGCTGATTTCGTCCATATAGACACACATTTGTGCTGATTTTGTCCATATAGACACACATTTGTGCTGATTTTGTCCATATAGACACACATTTGTGCTGATTTTGTCCATATAAACACACATTTGTGCTGATTTCATACATATAGACACACATTTGTGCTGATTTTGTCCATATAGACACAAATTTGTGCTGATTTCGTCCATACAGACACACATTTGTGCTGATTTCGTCCATATAGACACACATTTGTGCTGATTTCTTCCATATAGACACACATTTGTGCTGATTTCGTCCATACAGACACACATTTGTGCTGATTTCGTCCATATAGACACACATTTGTGCTGATTTCGTCCATATAGACACACATTTGTGCTGATTTTGTCCATATAGACACACATTTGTGCTGATTTCATACATATAGACACACATTTGTGCTGATTTGGTCCATATAGACACACACTTCCATAATTATCTCTATGGAAAGAGCATCCCGGACCACACAGAGATGATGGTACCAACCTTGGCCACTTGACTCTGTTCATCGGCTTCAGCGGCGACTGGCCCGGCAACACTGCCTCCCTCCTGCAGTGTGCAGTCTGAAACACATCACACACACGTTCGTATCATTCACAGGAGGAGGATTTCACACACACTGATAACACATAATCAGAAGTTCAACCTTTTCCACCTCAAAAACACAACATGGTTTCCAGAGACAAGCGAAAATGCTGCGTAACACGACAATCATAGCCAATCAGAAAATTTTGTTTATTACAGTGTTAATAAAACTATAATAGAATCTCAATAATACAAAACTAACACTGGTCATGCCTGGTTAGGACATTCTGTTAGATAATTCTACAGAATTATCAAATAACACTTATTTACTGAAGAATAGGTTCAGTTGTAACCTTCCCCCTGTTGTAATGGCATTTGCACAAATTTAGAAAGAAATAATTTTGTAATTGACACCAGGCCATAGATGATATGTTGATTAATATTCATGAGTGCTTCTTTTCTAGATAAGACTACACACATCTGCTTCGTTACTGAACGAATCTGCATTTTTGAACGAATCGATTGAGTGAATGATTCAATAACTCATTCATAAAGACAGTGACTTGCATCGTTTCTGAACGAATCGGCCATTTTTAACAAATCGATTGAGTGAATGATTCAATGACTCACAATGACAGATTTGTCTCCACCTACTGGTGATTTTAGTATCATTAAAAAAAAAAGGTTAAAATATTATACAGGTGAAACTCGAAAAATTAGAATATCGTGCAAAAGTTCAACTTAATTCAACTTAAAAGTTGAAAATAATATATTATATAGACTCATTACATGCAAAGTGAGATATTTCAAGCCTTTATTTGTTATAATTGTGATGATTATGTCTTACAGCTTATGAAAACCCCAAAGGTTCTCACTTTGCATGTAATGAGTCTATATAATATATTAAGTTTCACCTTTTAACGAACTTATGCACGATATTCAAATTTTTCGAGTTTCACCTGTATATATTCATATATATTTCTATTTCTATATACAGCAGTGGCCAAAAGTGATGTCCAGCCAATTCATGTTGAAAATACCCAGAATATCCCTCAACGCAGTTATGATGATTACCTGCAGGATCCGGGCTCTTGTATTCAGTGTTTTGAGCTAAATCTGACCTGCACAAAAACATAAACCACATCATAAAAATACATTAAATACATATAAACAAAGGATCAAAATCAACCTGTATGATCTTATATTCTCGATGAAAGATTAAGACTGAGGTGCACTGATGAATCATTCTCGATAAGACAAGAAATGTATTTGGAAAGTAAAGTGTGATTTCATGACTCACAGATTTGAAATCACGGACGCATCAGTTTTGTGTTTTTTGGCCGCTGGTTCATCGGGCGGTTCTGAAGGATCGGCGACGATGGAAACTTCATCTGCTGTTCAAATCAAAGCACAGATCAGGGACTAATCACATGACTTCTGGCCTTCAAAACCCAACATATTTTTCGTTAGGGCTGTTTATGGACCAAAAAATTTAAATCTCTGTATTTTTTGGCTGAATGATGACATACAATATACATCTCGTCTGTATTGTCTACTTTTTATTAATTTGGATAAAAAGCTGAACTTTTTTTTTCTTCTTAAAAAATGTATTTAGATTTTAAGGTTAGGTTTCTTCTGCTCATCAAGGCTGCATTTATTTGATCAGGAATACAGTAAAAAATGTGATATTATTCTAATGTAAATCAGCTGATCTCTATGTGAATATACAGTAAAGTGTAATTTATTCCTGTGATCAAAGCTGTATTTTCAGCATCATTACTCCAGTCTTCAGTGTCACATGATCCTTCAGAAATCACTCTAATATGAGGATCTGATGCTCAAGAAACATTTAGGATTATTATCAGTGTTGAAAACAGTTGATATTTTTGTGGAAACCATGATATATTTAAATTTTTCAGGATTTTTTGATGAATAAAAGGTTCAAAAGAACAGCATTACTTTTGACCAATTTAATGCGTCCTTACTGCATACTAGTACATAAATCTTACCGAGCCCACACTTTTTTAACAGTATAATGTATAAAAGGGAAACTATGCTGCTAATTAGTTTTGTAGAATTTGTAAAAATATTACCCCTTTTTTGTGATGATTACATGATTTCTGTATACATTTCGTTCATGCACAACATTTTTGAGAGTAAATAGACAGAGAGCTCGTCCTCCAGATACCTCTGCTACTGCTGCTGCTGGCTTCTGATTGGCTGTTGCTGCTTCCCGCTGGTTTCTGCTCAATTTCCCTCTTTCTGTCCGGCTGTCGTGCCTGAAACTCCTGTGAATGTTCAGACAGATTCACCAAATATAGAATGATTTGACCAAATATGTAATTTATTTGTTAAAAATTGATGCATGCATGTCAGTTCAGTAACATTCAAACAGATGATGGAAAAATAAAATACTTAACTCTTTATGTGATGAAGTTTAATATTTAGGGTTTGTTCAAATCCTAATCAATAATACAACTGCATGAAAATTTTTATTTTAGTTGTATGTGCTATTCTCAATCAATGAATTAGTTATCTCAATTAATAATCATCTGCGATATTTACCCACTGGTTATTAATCCTAAAAGCGTTTTATTTATTTTTTTATTTGACATATTTGCATTTTCTGTCATTGGTAACAGAGCTTTCATGCCTGCAGTTGCCAGATTTAAGAGTTTAAATCCTGTAATCAGAGGTTTTCTCTTAAATAAATACAGTTCCTGCACAGTTTTTTTATTTAATGGGACAGTACATCCAAAAATTAAAGTTTTTTCACCATTTACTCGCACGTTTTTCCAAGCCTGTACGAGTTTCTTACTTTCGTTGAACGTAAAAGAAGATATTTTAAATAATGTTTATAACCAAACAGTTGATGAGCCCCATTGACTCTCATAGTATGAAAAAAAGATACTATGGAAGTAAATATTGCCATTCTTCAAAATATGTTTTGTGTTCAGCAGAAGAAACTCATCAGGTTTAAAACAACATGAGGACGAGTGAATAATGACAGAATAATCAGTGTAAATGATCATTTTCGCGTGAACTGTCCCTTTAAAAATAGCTTTTTGTTGTTCCAATGTTCATAATGTAAAGATTGGTAATTTATATGATAAACTAGATGGAAACTAGACGAGATAAACAATGCAAATTGATATTCTCTTGATTTGCGCTAAAGTGAAAGTGCAATAATTCTGATGAAATATAAAAAATTGCAAAAGAGTCACGATCAGTTTAGTCACTATCGTGCAGCTCTAGCCCACTTACATTGCTGAAATAGCGCGCGTGTGGATTGAAATGTCGCGGGAATCCCATGTGTGGAGTTTTGATGGCCACTCCCATTGGAACGGGCCCGAGGAGAGACGCTCTGGATCCGGCGCTGAAGAACTGAGGGAACTGTTGCCCGCCCATCGCAAAGCCACGCATGCTTCCAGCTTCAGACAGGAGAGAAATCAGTCAGCACGTCACCAAACACAACACCACGATAAACCAGTGCTGGGCGGTACACCGCTTCATCCCGAATACCGGTGTTTATTTTCGTTATGATTTTTTAATATACATAGCCTGGATGCCAGCGGAACTTAGCCCCGCCCACAACATTGGAGGTCGGGAAGTTCGGTCTGGATTTCATCCGTTGTGAAGCGAGTATGCCCGAACCAAAGCTGTTCGGACCAATCAAATCATCAGGGCGGGCTTTATACGATGATGGACAGATGATCAACCGTAACGTAATCATCACGTCACCAAAGAGCGCTTGGGTTGAGTTCGTTTACAACAAAGATGGCCGCCGCTTGAGAACTGAGATGTGTAGATTCAGCATCGCGTCTGTTATAGGAGATCTAGACAGCACATTCATTTTAAAAGAGGATCAGAGAACCGCGATCAAGGCATTTGTCGATCCAATCGAGTGCAGAGGCATTTTCTTTCCTGGTTCGGTTGAAACGCCCCATAATCACAGCCCAATGGAGCCGTATCAGACTCACATGCTGACTAATCTGAGTATGACGACGTCAGGCTAGCTTAAAAGGGTCAGTTCACCCAAAAATTTAAATTAAAACTATTGGCCGACGCTGGTCATGTGTGTGATGCTGGCCAATAGTGAGCCTACGTTCTGATGTACGACCCAGATCCGCCGCGCTGTTACACTACGTGAACTCACTCGAGGCCCACAGAGAAGAAAATGAACAGTTGTAATAATAAAGTCGTTATTTTTGTTTGTTTTTGCACACAAAAAGTATTCTCGTCGCTTGATAAACGTAAGGTTGAGCCGCTGTAGTCACTCGGACTATTTTAACGATGTCTTTAATAACTTTTCTGGGCCGGCAAGTTTCAATTAGCCTATGGAGGAGTGAGACAGCTCTCAGATTTAATCACAAATATCTTAATTTGTGTTCTGAAGATGAACGAAAGTCTTACGGGGTTGAACAACATGAGGGAGAGTAATTACTGACAGAGTTTACATTTTTGGGTGAACGAGCCCTTTACACAACGTTGGGAACGCGGCGCAAAACTGTTTGAGAGGGTCTTTTCACTGTGGTGAGGCTCATGTGTGTTACTGAGCGTGACGGTGGAGATGGACAGATTAAACTATAATTAATAGCTGTCAAATTGTGTTACAGTGTTTCCCATGGATTGGCTCATGTATCAACACAGCCTTTTGGAAAGTCTATTTGTGGTTGTCATTGACGGTTGAATAAACATGAGCACTGCACGTTTCACAGTCAAAACGCGGCGCGGGTGTTTTTATATGAATGCATCTGAAGTGAAAAGGTTTCAATGTTATTTAATCATTCTTTATCTTTCCTGATAAAGCAGTTTATGAGCGCCTCCTGCTGGCACATCTTGTAAACAGCATCATTTTGTAGGGCCTTGCAAACCTGTATTAATACTAGTGAGAGATTTTTCTATTCACTCATGACAATAAAATATGGCATTCTAAGTCAATCTACTGCAGTATTTCCTCTCTCAATCAGTAGAAAATGTAGCTTAATACACAGCCATGCTTAAAAAAACAACAAAAAAAACAGTATAATTTTGACATATCATGATATGGATTTTTGGTCGTAACGCCCCGCACGACAAACACAAACATCACGGGACGAAATGAAACACGTCAATAATGAGGGGTGAATTCAGGTTGGGATCACAGACTGGGATATATAGACTATATACATATATATATATATTTTTTATATAGACACAGAATAAATACAGACTGGGATCCCAATCAACTTGATTTCACCCCTATGTAATTTACTGTATTGTAGACAGACAAACATCACGGGACTAAATGAGTGAAATTTATGAAACTCATTAAGCATTTGACAAAAATTCGGGGGTGAATTCAGGTTGAGTGTATTAGAGTAATGAAAATATAATAATAGTTCATTAGCGCTCATCTCCTTTTTCAGTGGCGCTGGATCCAGAGTTTTTTTTCCATTAGGGATTTTTAAAAAGTCTTCTTTTAAGCGTTATAAGCCATGAACCAAGACAACTAGCGATGAGATGACACTGCAAACTTTGATTTGAAGCAAAAAAGTTTTAGAAAATCAGACAAAAACTGTGAACTTAACAGCTTTAGTGACTGAGCTTCAATCCCATGATGCATTGCGAACAGCATAATCGAGTTAAAAACTATGGAGAAACAAAACTACTCATTTACAAATGTTGATTGTACATAAAAACAATATATTTTAAGTTTTTATAAAATATGCATATATACACAAATATTTTGAGATCGATTTGATTAAGCATTCGCAGTGCTTCATGGGAGAGATCTCAGATTTCATTAAAATATCTTAATTTGTGTTTTGAAGTCTTACAGGTTTGGAACGAGCAAATGACGACAGAATTTGCATTTTCGGGGTGAACTATCCCTTTAATATAGTGTAAAACATTTTTATTCTTTTGATTTTAGGGTAAAACACGAGCAATAAAATGAAAAAGTTATCAAAGAAATATTATTCGACAAGAAAAACGTATACGAATTTTAATAATAATATGAATTTGAAAACCCTGCACCATTAATATAATGGAAATAATAGGGGATTACAAAACATTAAAAAGTAAAATGTCTGAATGGCTTCCTAAAATTAGATTTTTAGGGGAAATGTTTTTCCATTGTCATGAAAATAATGCGGTTTTAATAATCCTAAAAAGAGGATTTATTGAATTTGAGGGTAAAACGTAAACTTTGAAATTAATAATAAGTAAACATGGGAATATTATTCGAATAGAAAAACACAAAACTTGTTTTGTCGAGATTATTGGCAACACTTTACAATAAGGATCATTAGTTAACATTAGTTAACTACATGAATTAGCATGAACTAATAATGAACTGCACTTATACAGCATTTATTAATCTTTGATAATGTTAATTTCAACATTTACTAATACTTTATTAAAATCTTGTTAACATTATTTAATGCACTGTGAACTAACATGAACAGCTGTATTTTTATTAACTAACATTAACAAAGATTAACAAATACAGTAACAAATGTATTGCTCATGGTTAGTAGTTCTGCATTACCTAATTTTAACTAATGAACCTTATTGTAAGTGTTACCAGATAATTTATGGCCTCAGTGAGCTTCCATATTCAGAACTTGAAAGCTCTAGTGTGTGAATGAATCCACGCGGCACATCTCTCACAGCTTCTGTTTGATTCTGCACGTCCACGAACGCATGCAGTTTTAGCCTGGGAAAACCCAGACAACTTCCGGCAAATTTAGATTTGCTCTGAAAGTTAGTCTGGCAAAGAGCTCATTCAAGCCCATTTCCAATCCGCCGAAATCGAGGCACCAATCAGAAGCGTTGGGGCGGGCTTTACACGATGGCGACAGCGCTGGGATTTTGAAGCAGATTTTGTAGCCTACATTACAAAGATGGATGCCGCCGTCGAACATCACTCGTGCGAATCAGCTATCGCGTCTGTTTAAGCGATTTGAACGTTTCCTTTTTGTTAAAAACCGAGCAAAGAACAACACTCGGAGATGTTTCTGCATACGTCATCTCCTTCATCGCTCTGATTGGTTTTAGGTCTATCCGCGACGTCAGTTGGTGACGTCCCTCTGGAAATGATTTGTCTGTGACGCTTTGCCAGACCATAACTCAAGTTACAACTGAGAATGGTCTGGTTTTAACCAGGCTAATGCAGTTTAGGAGGAACACTGGTCTCTCCGGGATTTAAGGGACTACATGCGTCTTAATATAGTGCCTGCTATATTAGGATGAGACGATAAAGCGTGTGGCTCAGTTTACCCTGCATCTGTTGCATGAGCAGAGCCCCTTGCAGCATGGGGTTGTGTCCGATGATGGTCTGAGTGGCGGAGCAGAGGTTCACCATACGAGCAGACGGGGGCGCTGGAGCCATAGACCTGTTTGATGACAACACACACACAACACATAAACTCGTGCATGTTTCTCAGTTCAATGTAAAAGAAGCATTATAAGAAAATAAGGTTCATTAGTTAACATGAACTAATAATGGGATGGGCAACGATTAATTGCATCTTGACCAGCCTTGATGCATTTAAATCTCATTTTCTCTTCTCTCTTGTATTTGATTGTAATTCCTTTTTTGTAATTGTTTAATAATCTTAGATTGTATGTGCTGGGCTGTATGTAAAGCACTTGCGTTGTTTTAAATGTGCTATATAAATAAATGTGATTGATAAAATCGAATTATGGAGTATGATCGATAAAACCGACTATGGGATGTGTGGAGCATTGGTGTAGCGCACCGTGCCGTCTGGTGGTGGTGTGTGATGTGGTGTGCGGGCGGAGGCTGTGGAGGAGGAGGAGGTGGAGGAGGAGGAGGAGGCGTCTGATGCTGGAACAGCTGTTGGAGCTGACGCAGATGTTGCTGGAACTGGTGCTGTTGCTGCTGCTGCTGCTGCTGGTGCTGATGAGGGTTAAACATTCTCCTGACGTCTGTACGGTCCACCACTTCCGTCTGGGGGAAACAGAGACGAGTCACTGCATATAAGCCTCTTCACCCTCGCTCCTATGAGCATTAGGTCACAGGGATGCACGATATATCGGCCAACATATCGGTATCGGCCCGTATATGTTAATTTTTAATGTTTTTGTTATCGGCATAATAAGAGAATTACAACAAATACAAAAAAAAAAAAGAAAAAGTACATTTGGCTGATATCTTAAAGCCGATAAATAATGTATTATTTCCTTCAGCTGAGACGCTTCAGATGCGCACTGTTCAACATGATGGTTTTGAATTTGCTTGAAATATGATTTACATGAAAATACAGTTAAGAGCAACATGTGCAGCGCAAGCCTGTCATATCGGCTACATAAAATGATAATGAGAACATCATAATTGTGTGATTGAGATGGATTTTAATGGTGAGACTTTTGTTTTTGTAATCAGGCTCTCAAAAACTATATAAAATCCGGATTTAGATTTATCAGCCGATATATCGGTTACCGGCTTTAAAATACAAAGAATTATCGGTTATCGGTCAAAATGTTCATATCGGCGCATCCCTAATTATGCAGTAGTATTATTTCGACAATTGCAATATGACATGATCTGACTCTGAACATCTCATATTGAATCATCAAAATTGTATAAAGTCTGTCTCTGAATTTTTCCACCCAATCTTTTATTAAAACTAGTTTATTGAAACAACCAGTTGTGTAAACTGCCACTGTGTTAAGACTGTGACACTGTACATTATTTAACAAACCGGCTTATTTACTTATTTCAAATAAGAAGACATCATCCAATCATAATAGAAGACGTGTGTATGTGAGTGTGTGTGTGTGTATATATATACCGGTGGTGGGCAACGATTAATTGTGATTATTCTCATCCAATATAAAAGTTTGTGTTTACATAAAATTTGTGTGTGCTGTGTATAATTATTATGTATATATAAATACGCACATATGCATGTATAATTTTAAGAAAAAATTGTTATATATAAATGTATATTTATATATAGAATATAAATTATGCATAAATATATATACACATGCACATATTTCTTAAATAAATACATGCATATGTGTGTACTTAATATATGTGTGTGTGTATAATTATTTTATATATATATATATATATGTAAACACAATTTTTTATTTTGGATGCGATTAATCGTTGCCCAGCACCAGTGTATATATATATATGATATACACACACACTGCCCTGCCAAAAAAAATATCTGCTGTTTGGATTAAAATAGGCAAATGCTTAAGAGTTTATGATTGGATCATTATTGCAGTGATTGTTATATTTCTAGCATGTTATATGTTTGGCAACAGTTCTTCTAATCCTAACTGATGGAGTGTGTAGCTTTTTATTTCTTAAACAACCATGTAGGAAGAACATCATGGCCGTATTCCAGGAGGACAATGTCAAGATTCATCAGGCTCAGATTATGAAAGAATAGTTGTGAGGAGCATGAAGAATCATTTCCACACATGAATCGGCTAATCTGAATCCAGACCTTAAAATCATTCAAAAAATAGGGAATGGGATATATTTTGTGTTCCATTGGTGTTCCTTTGTGATTTTATTGTTATTGGCCTGATAAGAAATGTGACCGATAAATATAATGTATTGTTTCCTTCAGCTGAGACACTTCAGATGCGCACTGTTCAACATGATGGTTTTTGAATTGCTTGAAATAGGATTGGAATCACTTAAAACAAGAAATACAGTTCATATACAGTGCAACACAAATCTGTCATATCGGCTACATAAAACTATAATGAGAACATCATCATAATTGTGTGTTTGAGACTTAGATTTTAATGGTGAGATTTTTGTTTTTATAATCAGGCTCTCAAAAAGGATATAAAGACTTTAGATTTCAGCTTATATATCAGGTATCAAACATAATGAATTATTGGTTATCGGTATCAGACAAAATGTTAATATCGGTGCATCCGTAGTGCCAGAAATGATGCTCCTCTTGATGGAAATAACATCACATACATTTTGGATACAATATCTTGTACTGACAAGGCAAGAGTCAAGTAACTTTGAAAAATAAATGTTTAGTATATGATGTAAAAGAGTAAGCCCTTAAAGGCAAAATATAAAATAAAATATATTATATATATATAATTATAAAATGGACGCAAAGGAGTCCGTGGAAAAATTTAGAGGAAAGCGGTTAAGAAAATGTAAAAATAAATAAATAAGAAGATTAAAATAAGTCAATAAATTAGATTAAAATAAATAAGTTTATACAAAAGTGATTAAAATAAAAAGATTAGTTATTGTCCAATTAAATACATTAAAATAAATTAATGAATGAATAAAATATTAGGCTAGTTAGTTATTAGGCTATTAAATAAATGTAATCAGATGTTAAATAAATTACGATAAATTAAATGAATATAAATAAATACATTTAACAGTACATTTACAATAGTGAGTAGAACAATATAATAACGCAACTTAAAGATAAATTTAGAATTTTTCAGCGTATAATGTGGGCATTTATAAAAGATAGCTCCCTTTTAAATGTTGGGATGGAAATGTTGGCGAGGATCATATTTGGGATTATGTGGCATCTTAACCAGACGAGTGACGAATGAGCGAACAAATAAACAAACAATGAATCAAGACAAAAACAACAAGAGCTCGACAGTCTGGCAGTGTCTCAAACCCTCGCTCTCTACACAGACAGCAGCTTTAGAGCATCTCAAGAGCATGCAGATGCATTCAGGGAATCAAACAATTGCAATTGTGCCTTAAGATGCTGTCTATATAGGTGACTCACCGGGGTTTAGGAACACAGCCATAATCTTTATCTGTGTGCTATATGCTAAAGCGCTAGCTGTCAGAAACACGACAACCTCAGCGACCACCCACAAGCCTCTCTCGTAATATTGATATTTTGAACCTTGGTGTCCACTTATCTGCAGAATTAAAGCTAGTACTCACCAATTTTGCTGCAGGAATATGAGTTTAATAGAGGAGAAATGAGCGAACGCTTGTTGAAAGTTCCTATGTCACATTAGCGCCGTGCTAACACTCGCACACCGGTTTCAGAGCGACAGTGACGGCAGCGTGTCACACAGTGACCCCTGCAGGACTGGAGGAGACACGGCGCATTACACTGAAGCACCTACACATTCAGACATGGATCCAAGACTCATTTTATTCTTTTTCTTTAGGAGACTAAGGATTATTGCACCAGTCTGGAGAACATTTTGTTCATTTTACTTGTTTACTTTATAAACTAAAGTGGTTAATTGTATGGGTTTCTTTATTTATTGGGTGTATGTAGATTGAAGTATTTGCATGTTTACACAGCAAAGTGTTTTTCAGGGAATAAGAGACAGCCAAACAGATAGATAGATAGATAGATACATAGATAGATAGATAGATAGATAGATAGATAGATAGATAGATAGATAGATAGATAGATAGATAGATAGATAGAAAGGTAGACAGATATAGACATATAGATAGATAGATAGATAGATAGATAGATAGATAGATAGATAGATAGATAGATAGATAGATACATAGATAGATGGAGAGATAGATAGATAGATAGATGGAAAGGTAGACAGATATAGACATATAGACATATAGATAGATAGATAGATACATAGATAGATGGAGAGATATATAGATGGATAGATAGACAGACACACACATATAAATATATATAAATATATATATATATATATATATATATATATATATATATATATATATATAGATATAGATACATAGATAGATAGATAGATACATAGAAATATATATAGATAGATAGACAGATATATAGATGGATAGATAGACAGACAGACATACATATATATATATATATATATATATATATATATATATATATATATATATATATATATATAGATAGATAGATAGATAGATAGATAGATAGATAGATAGATAGATAGATAGATAGATAGATAGATAAACCCGTCACAGGAGTGAAATCACATTAAAATTGTTTTGACTTTTACAAGCGCGCCCACTACTGAGAGAACACGGTGCTGCAGCTCGTGCCCGCGCACGCGCTCACTGAGAGAAAAGCAGCTCATCATCATCTCAGAAGGACTGCAGACACACACACACACACACAGAGATAAAGAGAGAGAGAGAGACAGAATAACTAAATGCCGAAATAAGACCCTTCCTGAAAGCGTGATCGTGAGAGAGAGAAAGAGAGAGAGATAGAGCGACGGAATAAATCAATGCCGAAATTCACTTAAAACACATATTCATTCATTGCCGGTCATCGCGATGGGGAACCGGGGGATGGAGGATCTGATTCCTCTGGTCAACCGAATGCAAGATGCGTTCTCCGCCATCGGGCAGAACGCGGAGCTGGACCTGCCGCAGATCGCGGTGGTGGGCGGACAAAGCGCCGGGAAAAGCTCCGTGCTCGAGAACTTCGTGGGGAAGTAAGTCGTTCATGCATTATAATTATATGCAACACCTAATAACATACAATAATAAAGCAGTATCAATCTTATATTCCAGCTCAGTCATGCATCAATGATATGCAAAGGTCATTGTGATGATGATAACCTTTAAGTGTTATTGAGGCATGATGGAGAATCATAAAATCACCAGCCATTTTCACAACAACACATCTAAATCTAGTTACATAATCCCCCTCAATAGTAATTTATAGTGTATTCTTCAATATGCATTAGTGCATCATCATCATTAGTGAAATCTGTGATGATGATGATGATGATAATAATAATGCACAAGCTCAGAAGCCATAATAGAAATACTGTGTGAAAGATGGATGCTGATGCAGATTCACCTTTGTGTTGCTGGAGATTCAACCTGCACAAGGCAGATCATAATGAGCTGAGATTATGCATAAGCAATTAAACATAACAATTATCTGCCCTTTTATTATGGAGACGTTCTCTAATGTGGCATGGCATTGTTTCAATATAAAAACAAAAAACATTTGATTTCATGCATGCAACAACAACAACAGCAAAATCCTCATTAGTAGTGTTTGCGAGCTAATTAAACCTCTTAAAGCGTGTTGGTGCTCCAGACATGAACGATTCCCTCAAATCTACTACTAAGTGTTCAGATGCACTATTTTCACCTGCTGGACCAGAAAACAGGTGTAAAAAAAACCTACATTAAAGGACTCGAGTCACATCTAGATATACAGTCAGACAATCAGAGATGTGACACCCTAGCAACACCCTAGCAACCCAGAACATCTTAGCAACGCCCTAGCAACCACCCACAACATTCAAGCATCATGGTGGTGTTTTAGTTAATGTAAAATGTCTCATCATGGAGCACAAATTCAGAAAACAGGCATAATTATCTTAAGGTTTTCAGTGTGATGCATTATAAATATTGAGAAGGACGATACCACATTATATTATTTAGCTAAAGTCTGTTTCTAAGGATATATTGGTGATTGACAGGTTTTGATTAACATTAGCACTGCTCAGAATTGTCAGCCCTTACATCACGACATTATATCAACACTGAAATAAATAAACGCATCGAGCGACAGGCTCGTGTTGCACTGACTTGAGTGCCAGTGTTTTTGGACTCTATTAAATCTGGAGGGGGAATATTTTTGGTTGTGTGTGTGTGTGTGTGTGTGTGTATCTAAGTCTTACACTGCATGATTCAGCAACTCTTGCTGCTGACGGAGGTCGTGTGTGAGGCACTGATGCTCTCAGAGAGCCACATAACACAGCAAAATTAACTAGATTTGTGCATTTTAATTTAATTTTGCCAGTGGAATATTATCCCATTTAGTTCTAGTTATTGACCTGATCGTGAAGAACTTTCTGTGGCAGCTCCACCATTCACATTACATAAACACTGTTTAAAAAAACGTTTATTACTGTATAACCAATGTATGAACATTCATACATGAAGATACTAATAGATCTGAGGTGTCAGTCACAATCTGTAAAGAAAAAAACAGTCACTACAATTTTTTTAGATAAAAAGCTTGATAGAATAAAAAGACAAATCACATTATGTCAGTGCAATAATTTGCCATTTTATATTTTTAATTCAATGCAACAGAACTGGATCTCTTAAGTTATAGGGGTCATGACATGGATTAATTTCTTATTTTAATGTTCATTGACGTTCACTTATTATGTTATTTAAGTCTAATTGCACAGAAAACAAATGTATATGTGGGAAAACTATTATTTTTAACACTCATTCCGAGCCTCAGTCTGAAATTATCAGTTTTTTAAAGCACGGCTCCTTTAAGGCTTGTCAGTAAGCCACTGTTATGATTGGCTAACATCATCGCAGAGGAAATAGTATCAACGTCAACTCACTATTGAAAACACTATCCATATAAAACCGTCATTTACAGACAGCATTATGAAATCATTTACTCATGGTTTGTGATACAGCTGCTGTCAGATCAAATACAGTCACTGCTTTATGGTTCAATAAATGTTTCTTTGTGAACTCTCCATTGCAAAACAATCTGCAGTCAAATGCTCCGAAAAAACATATGATCCTCCGACACGATCCGGGACATCATTAGAATAAACCATCCACTTGTTTCTGACTCTGGGTTGACACTGGGATCTTCTGAAGTCTGTAGAGACTCAAACCAGCTATTTAAACAAGACGAATGTTCTCTTACCCTTCAATTTGTCCTGTTGTCGACAGACTCAAGCAAGTGGGGCACATCAGAATCTGAACACACATCTGTATACTGTATCAGTGTGAACAGCGTCAGTCTTTATAATCTGAACACACATCTGTATACTGTATCAGTGTAGACAGCGTCAGTCATTATAATCTGAACACACATCTGTATACTGTATCAGTGTATCAGCGTCAGTCATTATAATCTGAACACACATCTGTATACTGTATCAGTGTAGACAGCGTCAGTCATTATAATCTAAAGGCACATCTGTATACTGTATCAGTGTAGACAGGGTCAGTCATTATAATCTGAACACACATCTGTATACTGTATCAGTGTAGACAGCGTCAGTCATTATAATCTAAAGGCACATCTGTATACTGTATCAGTGTAGACAGGGTCAGTCATTATAATCTGAACACACATCTGTATACTGTATCAGTGTAGACAGCGTCAGTCATTATAATCTAAAGGCACATCTGTATACTGTATCAGTGTAGACAGCGTCAGTCATTATAATCTGAACACACATCTGTATACTGTATCAGTGTAGACAGTGTCAGTCATAATAATCTGAACACACATCTGTATACTGTATCAGTGTAGACAGCGTCAGTCATTATAATCTAAAGGCACATCTGTATACTGTATCAGTGTAGACAGCGTCAGTCATTATAATCTGAACACACATCTGTATACTGTATCAGTGTAGACAGCGTCAGTCATTATAATCTGAACACACATCTGTATACTGTATCAGTGTAGACAGGGTCAGTCATTATAATCTGAACACACATCTGTATACTGTATCAGTGTAGACAGGGTCAGTCATTATAACCTAAAGGCACATCTGTATACTGTATCAGTGTAGACAGGGTCAGTCATTATAATCTGAACACACATCTGTATACTGTATCAGTGTAGACAGGGTCAGTCATTATAATCTGAACACACATCTGTATACTGTATCAGTGTAGACAGGGTCAGTCATTATAATCTGAACACACATCTGTATACTGTATCATTGTAGACAGGGTCAGTCATTATAATCTGAACACACATCTGTATACTGTATCAGTGTAGACAGGGTCAGTCATTATAATCTAAAGGCACATCTGTATACTGTATCAGTGTAGACAGCGTCAGTCATAATAATCTGAACACACATCTGTATACTGTATCAGTGTAGACAGCGTCAGTCATAATAATCTGAACACACATCTGTATACTGTATCAGTGTAGACAGCGTCAGTCATTATAATCTAAAGGCACATCTGTATACTGTATCAGTGTAGACAGGGTCAGTCATTATAATCTGAACACACATCTGTATACTGTATCAGTGTAGACAGCGTCACTCATTATAATCTGAACACACATCTGTATACTGTATCAGTGTAGACAGCGTCAGTCATTATAATCTGAACACACATCTGTATACTGTATCAGTGTAGACAGGGTCAGTCATTATAATCTGAACACACATCTGTATACTGTATCAGTGTAGACAGCGTCAGTCATTATAATCTGAACACACATCTCTATACTGTATCAGTGTAGACAGGGTCAGTCATTATAATCTGAACACACATCTGTATACTGTATCAGTGTAGACAGCGTCAGTCTTTATAATCTGAACACACATCTGTATACTGTATCAGTGTAGACAGCGTCAGTCATTATAATCTGAACACACATCTGTATACTGTATCAGTGTAGACAGCGTCAGTCATTATAATCTGAACACACATCTGCATACTGTATCAGTGTAGACAGCGTCAGTCATTATAATCTGAACACACATCTGTATACTGTATCAGTGTAGACAGGGTCAGTCTTTATAATCTGAACACACATCTGTATACTGTATCAGTGTAGACAGGGTCAGTCATTATAATCTGAACACACATCTGTATACTGTATCAGTGTAGACAGTGTCAGTCATTATAATCTGAACACACATCTGTATACTGTATCAGTGTAGACAGCGTCAGTCATTATAATCTGAACACACATCTGTATACTGTATCAGTGTAGACAGGGTCAGTCATTATAATCTGAACACACATCTGTATACTGTATCAGTGTAGACAGGGTCAGTCATTATAATCTGAACACACATCTGTATACTGTATCAGTGTAGACAGGGTCAGTCATTATAATCTGAACACACATCTGTATACTGTATCAGTGTAGACAGCGTCAGTCATTATAATCTGAACACACATCTGTATACTGTATCAGTGTAGACAGGGTCAGTCATTATAATCTGAACACACATCTGTATACTGTATCAGTGTAGACAGGGTCAGTCATTATAATCTGAACACACATCTGTATACTGTATCAGTGTAGACAGGGTCAGTCATTATAATCTGAACACACATCTGTATACTGTATCAGTGTAGACAGGGTCAGTCATTATAATCTGAACACACATCTGTATACTGTATCAGTGTAGACAGTGTCAGTCATAATAATCTGAACACACATCTGTATACTGTATCAGTGTAGACAGGGTCAGTCATTATAATCTGAACACACATCTGTATACTGTATCAGTGTAGACAGCGTCAGTCATTATAATCTGAACACACATTTGTATACTGTATCAGTGTAGACAGCGTCAGTCATTATAATCTGAACACACATCTGTATACTGTATCAGTGTAGACAGCTTCAGTCATTATAATCTGAACACACATTTGTATACTGTATCAGTGTAGACAGCGTCAGTCATTATAATCTGAACACACATCTGTATACTGTATCAGTGTAGACAGTGTCAGTCATTATAATCTGAACACACATCTGTATACTGTATCAGTGTAGACAGCGTCAGTCATTATAATCTGAACACACATCTGTATACTGTATCAGTGTAGACAGCGTCAGTCATTATAATCTGAACACACATCTGTATACTGTATCAGTGTAGACAGCGTCAGTCATTATAATCTGAACACACATCTGTATACTGTATCAGTGTAGACAGGGTCAGTCTTTATAATCTGAACACACATCTGTATACTGTATCAGTGTAGACAGGGTCAGTCATTATAATCTGAACACACATCTGTATACTGTATCAGTGTAGACAGTGTCAGTCATTATAATCTGAACACACATCTGTATACTGTATCAGTGTAGACAGCGTCAGTCATTATAATCTGAACACACATCTGTATACTGTATCAGTGTAGACAGGGTCAGTCATTATAATCTGAACACACATCTGTATACTGTATCAGTGTAGACAGGGTCAGTCATTATAATCTGAACACACATCTGTATACTGTATCAGTGTAGACAGTGTCAGTCATAATAATCTGAACACACATCTGTATACTGTATCAGTGTAGACAGGGTCAGTCATTATAATCTGAACACACATCTGTATACTGTATCAGTGTAGACAGCGTCAGTCATTATAATCTGAACACACATCTGTATACTGTATCAGTGTAGACAGCGTCAGTCATTATAATCTGAACACACATCTGTATACTGTATCAGTGTAGACAGGGTCAGTCATTATAATCTAAAGGCACATCTGTATACTGTATCAGTGTAGACAGCGTCAGTCATTATAATCTGAACACACATTTGTATACTGTATCAGTGTAGACAGTGTCAGTCATTATAATCTGAACACACATCTGTATACTGTATCAGTGTAGACAGCGTCAGTCATTATAATCTGAACACACATCTGTATACTGTATCAGTGTAGACAGGGTCAGTCATTATAATCTAAAGGCACATCTGTATACTGTATCAGTGTAGACAGCGTCAGTCATTATAATCTAAAGGCACATCTGTATACTGCATCAGTGTAGACAGCGTCAGTCATTATAATCTGAACACACATCTGTATACTGCATCAGTGTAGACAGCGTCAGTCATTATAATCTGAACACACATCTGTATACTGTATCAGTGTAGACAGGGTCAGTCATTATAATCTGAACACACATCTGTATACTGTATCAGTGTAGACAGTGTCAGTCATAATAATCTGAACACACATCTGTATACTGTATCAGTGTAGACAGCGTCAGTCATTATAATCTGAACACACATCTGTATACTGTATCAGTGTAGACAGCGTCAGTCATTATAATCTGAACACACATCTGTATACTGTATCAGTGTAGACAGTGTCAGTCATAATAATCTGAACACACATCTGTATACTGTATCAGTGTAGACAGGGTCAGTCATTATAATCTGAACACACATCTGTATACTGTATCAGTGTAGACAGTGTCAGTCATAATAATCTGAACACACATCTGTATACTGTATCAGTGTAGACAGCGTCAGTCATTATAATCTGAACACACATCTGTATACTGTATCAGTGTAGACAGGGTCAGTCTTTATAATCTGAACACACATCTGTATACTGTATCAGTGTAGACAGGGTCAGTCATTATAATCTGAACACACATCTGTATACTGTATCAGTGTAGACAGTGTCAGTCATTATAATCTGAACACACATCTGTATACTGTATCAGTGTAGACAGCGTCAGTCATTATAATCTGAACACACATCTGTATACTGTATCAGTGTAGACAGGGTCAGTCATTATAATCTGAACACACATCTGTATACTGTATCAGTGTAGACAGGGTCAGTCATTATAATCTGAACACACATCTGTATACTGTATCAGTGTAGACAGTGTCAGTCATAATAATCTGAACACACATCTGTATACTGTATCAGTGTAGACAGGGTCAGTCATTATAATCTGAACACACATCTGTATACTGTATCAGTGTAGACAGCGTCAGTCATTATAATCTGAACACACATCTGTATACTGTATCAGTGTAGACAGCGTCAGTCATTATAATCTGAACACACATCTGTATACTGTATCAGTGTAGACAGGGTCAGTCATTATAATCTAAAGGCACATCTGTATACTGTATCAGTGTAGACAGCGTCAGTCATTATAATCTGAACACACATTTGTATACTGTATCAGTGTAGACAGTGTCAGTCATTATAATCTGAACACACATCTGTATACTGTATCAGTGTAGACAGCGTCAGTCATTATAATCTGAACACACATCTGTATACTGTATCAGTGTAGACAGGGTCAGTCATTATAATCTAAAGGCACATCTGTATACTGTATCAGTGTAGACAGCGTCAGTCATTATAATCTAAAGGCACATCTGTATACTGCATCAGTGTAGACAGCGTCAGTCATTATAATCTGAACACACATCTGTATACTGCATCAGTGTAGACAGCGTCAGTCATTATAATCTGAACACACATCTGTATACTGTATCAGTGTAGACAGGGTCAGTCATTATAATCTGAACACACATCTGTATACTGTATCAGTGTAGACAGTGTCAGTCATAATAATCTGAACACACATCTGTATACTGTATCAGTGTAGACAGCGTCAGTCATTATAATCTGAACACACATCTGTATACTGTATCAGTGTAGACAGCGTCAGTCATTATAATCTGAACACACATCTGTATACTGTATCAGTGTAGACAGTGTCAGTCATAATAATCTGAACACACATCTGTATACTGTATCAGTGTAGACAGGGTCAGTCATTATAATCTGAACACACATCTGTATACTGTATCAGTGTAGACAGTGTCAGTCATAATAATCTGAACACACATCTGTATACTGTATCAGTGTAGACAGCGTCAGTCATTATAATCTGAACACACATCTGTATACTGTATCAGTGTAGACAGCGTCAATCATTATAATCTGAACACACATCTGTATACTGTATCAGTGTAGACAGCGTCAGTCATTATAATCTGAACACACATCTGTATACTGTATCAGTGTAGACAGGGTCAGTCATTATAATCTGAACACACATCTGTATACTGTATCAGTGTAGACAGCGTCAGTCATTATAATCTGAACACACATCTGTATACTGTATCAGTGTAGACAGGGTCAGTCATTATAATCTGAACACACATCTGTATACTGTATCAGTGTAGACAGGGTCAGTCATTATAATCTGAACACACATCTGTATACTGTATCAGTGTAGACAGGGTCAGTCATTATAATCTGAACACACATCTGTATACTGTATCAGTGTAGACAGGGTCAGTCATTATAATCTGAACACACATCTGTATACTGTATCAGTGTAGACAGGGTCAGTCATTATAATCTGAACACACATCTGTATACTGTATTAGTGTAGACAGCGTCAGTCATTATAATCTAAACACACATCTGTATACTGTATCAGTGTAGACAGGGTCAGTCATTATAATCTGAACACACATCTGTATACTGTATCAGTGTAGACAGGGTCAGTCATTATAATCTGAACACACATCTGTATACTGTATCAGTGTAGACAGGGTCAGTCATTATAATCTGAACACACATCTGTATACTGTATCAGTGTAGACAGGGTCAGTCATTATAATCTGAACACACATCTGTATACTGTATTAGTGTAGACAGCGTCAGTCATTATAATCTGAACACACATCTGTATACTGTATCAGTGTATCAGCGTCAGTCATTATAATCTGAACACACATCTGTATACTGTATCAGTGTAGACAGGGTCAGTCATTATAATCTGAACACACATCTGTATACTGTATCAGTGTAGACAGCGTCAGTCATTATAATCTGAACACACATCTGTATACTGTATCAGTGTAGACAGGGTCAGTCATTATAATCTGAACACACATCTGTATACTGTATCAGTGTAGACAGGGTCAGTCATTATAATCTGAACACACATCTGTATACTGTATCAGTGTAGACAGGGTCAGTCATTATAATCTGAACACACATCTGTATACTGTATCAGTGTAGACAGGGTCAGTCATTATAATCTAAAGGCACATCTGTATACTGTATCAGTGTAGACAGCGTCAGTCATTATAATCTAAAGGCACATCTGTATACTGCATCAGTGTAGACAGCGTCAGTCATTATAATCTGAACACACATCTGTATACTGCATCAGTGTAGACAGCGTCAGTCATTATAATCTGAACACACATCTGTATACTGTATCAGTGTAGACAGGGTCAGTCATTATAATCTGAACACACATCTGTATACTGTATCAGTGTAGACAGTGTCAGTCATAATAATCTGAACACACATCTGTATACTGTATCAGTGTAGACAGCGTCAGTCATTATAATCTGAACACACATCTGTATACTGTATCAGTGTAGACAGCGTCAGTCATTATAATCTGAACACACATCTGTATACTGTATCAGTGTAGACAGTGTCAGTCATAATAATCTGAACACACATCTGTATACTGTATCAGTGTAGACAGGGTCAGTCATTATAATCTGAACACACATCTGTATACTGTATCAGTGTAGACAGTGTCAGTCATAATAATCTGAACACACATCTGTATACTGTATCAGTGTAGACAGCGTCAGTCATTATAATCTGAACACACATCTGTATACTGTATCAGTGTAGACAGCGTCAATCATTATAATCTGAACACACATCTGTATACTGTATCAGTGTAGACAGCGTCAGTCATTATAATCTGAACACACATCTGTATACTGTATCAGTGTAGACAGGGTCAGTCATTATAATCTGAACACACATCTGTATACTGTATCAGTGTAGACAGCGTCAGTCATTATAATCTGAACACACATCTGTATACTGTATCAGTGTAGACAGGGTCAGTCATTATAATCTGAACACACATCTGTATACTGTATCAGTGTAGACAGGGTCAGTCATTATAATCTGAACACACATCTGTATACTGTATCAGTGTAGACAGGGTCAGTCATTATAATCTGAACACACATCTGTATACTGTATCAGTGTAGACAGGGTCAGTCATTATAATCTGAACACACATCTGTATACTGTATTAGTGTAGACAGCGTCAGTCATTATAATCTAAACACACATCTGTATACTGTATCAGTGTAGACAGGGTCAGTCATTATAATCTGAACACACATCTGTATACTGTATCAGTGTAGACAGGGTCAGTCATTATAATCTGAACACACATCTGTATACTGTATCAGTGTAGACAGGGTCAGTCATTATAATCTGAACACACATCTGTATACTGTATCAGTGTAGACAGGGTCAGTCATTATAATCTGAACACACATCTGTATACTGTATTAGTGTAGACAGCGTCAGTCATTATAATCTGAACACACATCTGTATACTGTATCAGTGTATCAGCGTCAGTCATTATAATCTGAACACACATCTGTATACTGTATCAGTGTAGACAGGGTCAGTCATTATAATCTGAACACACATCTGTATACTGTATCAGTGTAGACAGCGTCAGTCATTATAATCTGAACACACATCTGTATACTGTATCAGTGTAGACAGGGTCAGTCATTATAATCTGAACACACATCTGTATACTGTATCAGTGTAGACAGGGTCAGTCATTATAATCTGAACACACATCTGTATACTGTATCAGTGTAGACAGGGTCAGTCATTATAATCTGAACACACATCTGTATACTGTATCAGTGTAGACAGGGTCAGTCATTATAATCTGAACACACATCTGTATACTGCATCAGTGTAGACAGCGTCACTCATTATAATGGCTTCTGTTTGCTTTTGACGCGACGCTCACATCCAGTGTAGGCAAATGTCAGCCGTTAAGTGACTGAAGGCTAGTGGGCGGGGTCTCATGTGATGATGTATAACAATTGGTCGATGTCTTGCTCTGGAGGCGGGCATATGCAAATGTATTTGCCCGTTTAACATCACAGATCCCGCAATATTCAAACAAGCTGTTTTTGGAGCTTGATTAAATAAGTGCTGACAGCATGATTTCATAATGTTTTGTCTGTAAATTACGATTTTATATGGATAATGTTTTCAATAGTGAGTGGGCGTTGATAATGTTTCCTCTGCAATGACGTTAGCCAATCATAACAGTGGCATTTGCTGACACGCCTTAAAGGAGCCGCGCCTTAAAAACTGATCATTTCAGACAGAGGCTCAATTTGATTGTTACAAATGATTGTTTTTCCTCATATATAATTTTTTGTGCAAAAAAATGTAACATTATAAGTGAACCTCAAGGAACATATAAAAATAATAAAAACATCCATGTCATGACCCCTTTAAACGCACAAAAACCTTTTAGATGTCAAAAGATCAAGGCAAATTTGATTTCTCATGTCATGACCCCTTTCATTTTTTATGGTCTTTATGAAGGATCAGGATTTTGGATACGGACTCCTTGCAGATGGTGAGAAGTACAATCTGCTATTTAGATCTGGCAAAATTAACATCATTACCTCTACACTATTTTAACAAAAGCCTCTTCCTATATTTAGACCTCGAGTCAAACAGACTCTGCAATTATCCTGCGGGAGTTCGTTGTTCAAAATCTGGAATGCCTCGCAAATCCTGGAAAACTACTAATTACATCTAAATAAAGATGCTGTGTTATTCACCACAGGAACAATCAGTGAGTAAACCTCTAAAGAAACCTAAATAATAAAGTTATATTTAGTGTAAATGACCGAGATGCCACGGATGTTGTTTGTCATCTCTGCAGCGTTATTATAGTTAAGCAACATTTCTAATTTTATTTTGATATTTAGAGGTTATTCTAGTTTAACCTCTAAATATAAAATTTATAGACATGTTTTAAAAAAACAACAACTAATAAAACCAGAAAATTCTAAATATATATATAAAACTATCATAGTATATTATATTATTAGTTTAAAAATAACACTGCATCTCCATCATGTTCAAAAATATCCATAGAACAATTTAGTCCCAGAATAAGCAGTTTTCAGTGATTAGTGCATATTTTCTCTTTAATCTTAGTGATTTTTGAGTATATATTGCCTTGAAAAAAAGATAAAAACAGCTAATTTAACAAAAGTTGGCCTCTATAATGGGGCGTGTTGTCACAACGGGAGTCTACAAATATATATTTCAGCAAAAACAGTAAAATAGTTATGAATCTCAAAACTAAGAAACAAAAAATATATAAAAGGTAACAGAAAAATATTAAGCCATTGCTTTGGCTATAGAAACTAACTGTAAATCATAAACTGCACAAAATTACAAATAAAAAAAAAACAAATGTGACAAAACACCTACAATTATTATTATTATTATTATTTTAAATCCTCGTTTACTGAAAACACAGTTCAAGCTTTCAGAAACAAACAAGGTTACACTTTATAAGGTCTCATTTGTTTCCAGTAGTTAATGCATTAAAAACTAACATGACTAACGATGTGCAATATTTTCTA
This sequence comes from Tiaroga cobitis, assembly GCA_030578255.1. NCBI lineage: Eukaryota > Metazoa > Chordata > Actinopteri > Cypriniformes > Leuciscidae > Tiaroga > Tiaroga cobitis. Next base: position 59,945,985 of record CM060595.1, on the reverse strand, counting down.
ATAACCTCTGTTCATGTTAGTTGTGCACTATTTTTAAAGTATGAACCAGACAAAGATGAACTAGATGAAGTGATGTGCATAAGTTTATGTGTGAACACATTCTCTGCTCTTCTGCGTTTGTAATCTGTTGGCCTTGATTAAGCTGCTTGCTGGTGATCCTTTTTACTTTTAACAGAAATAGTCGGTCTTATGTTTGCATAAGTTGATGCATTGGTTGCATTGCTTTTTGTCATGGTGATGCATTGTTTGTGTGCTTTGGGTGTAGTTTTCCACTAACAAACAAACAAACAAACAAACAAACAAAAACCCCCGCAATTTGTCTCATCAAAGCTTTTTTTGCTGCAACAAACACAAAAAAAATCTTGAATGGACTGTTATATCGATATGATTTTCTATAATATCCAATAGGAAGCATTGAAATGAAAACTAGACATTTTCTGAAGGGAAACTGTAATGTTTGCATTTAATGTTTAAAGCGTTATAAACCATGAACCAAGACAATCGGCTACGAGGAGAATCATAACACTACAAACTTTGATTTGAAGCAAAAAAAAAAGAGAAAATCGGACAAAAAGACTGTGAACTTAACAACTTTAATGAGGGACTACAAGTCCCGCTGAACTACAATCCCATGAAGAATTGCGAACAGCATAATAGAGTTAAAACAATGGAGAAATATAACTCATTTACAAATGTTGATTATATATATAAAAAATACTATATATTTTAAGTTTATTGCAAAATATGCATGAATATACAAACATTTCAGCATTTTGAGAGCGCCGAGAGATTAACTTGATTATGTCATTCGCAGTGCTTCATGGGAGTGGGCGGAGCATGTTGCTTTCTTCAACTCTAATTTTCTGTACAGCATCATGGGTAATGTAGTTTATTTATAACATGATTATAAAAAAAAGCTGTAATAATGTGGGCTTCAACAGAAGCAAATATCTTAGATTAAAAACCTAATAGCTCAAACCAAGACACACCGTGTGTAAGTTCATAAGTCGACAGCATTGCTGAGTATTTTCTGCTTAAAACTGCAGTGAACCAAAGACAGTCTCAAACACACGGTTTGAAATCGCTGGTGTTTCTGACGTCACAAACGACCTTGTAACCAATCAGATCAACGTGTGATCGTCAACCAGTGGATCTCTGAGCTGAGTGAGTGAGTGGAGGCGGGGCTTAATTGCATATTCATAGAACCACGCATACTAAATGAGGCGAGGGTGTCGAGTTACATTCAAGATATCAAGGAAAAAACATTTAAATTAATTTTAAAGTAATTTTGGTGATCAAAGATGAGTTTTAATGGACAAAATTATTGACTACAGGAGGATTTTAAAGCTTTATACGTTATCGTTTCCCTATGAATGGAGTTGCAATCTATGCTAGTGCTGTAGGTGGTTGTGTTGGTTTGATTATGACGTGCCCGTAAAGCTGGAGGTCTGTGTAAAGCATCAGGACCAGTGATGGCGTGTTGGACTGAGATTCACAGAAACTCAGAGGGTCGGTCTCTCATTGATTAAGGGACACCGTGTTCTTCATCCTAATTCGTGAGCATCAGCGTGAAATGAGCTTCAGCCAAACATTTGTTCGGCTTCTGAATCTTAACAAACGCTTTCCGCCGAGCCGTAATGAAGTCATTACTGCTCAAATTATGAAAGCTGTTGGATGATGAGATGATTCACTCTCTCTCTCTCTCTCTCTCTCTCTCTGCACGCTTTACGTGTTTCTGAGAGCTCTTCTTCAAACATGCAAGCGTGTGTAATGCTGGGAATTGTAAAGTTGGGTTGGGGCCATAATCACCGTTATCTTAGTCAACATTGAGATAGTGATTATTTAACAGGATTTTGACTTTGGAAACATTATGCATGCATTGAATACTGAAAAAAAAAACTTTTTTAACAGTGGATTCAAACAAACTGAAAAACAAAACATTTATGAATAAGTAAAAAGATAAAATAAATTAGATTATGCATAATAAATCAAATATACGTATATATCTATGTTTATTCACTATTTAACAGCACAACAAAATTTGAAATAAATGGAGCTGGATAATGAAATCGACACTGTTATTGAACTGAAGAATCAACATTGAGCTGACACTAGTCATAACCGAAGTCGCTTCATAACTGATGAATCAACACTCTTATTTTCTTCTTTATTAATGTGAAGCAATACATCGTTGCTTTCATGCAGAAACCTCGTAGCTCCATATTTCATCATTTTTTTTTATTTCTTTTCATAAATCATTACTATCGGTCAGCTTTCACGTCTGCCTGTGGGTTTTGCAAAAACTTAACCAATGAAGAGTGTTAAAAAGAGCATGTGACTAAAACTCGCAACTCCATTGGCTCCTCAACCTGTCAGTCAAACCTCATAACTCCGCCCACAGTTTGGAGCGTCTCTGCTAGTTTGCAATGCAATGGTAAATAAGGAAGTGCTTGCTTGAACAAGTACAGTGTGTTTTACTCCAGAAACACAATATATAAAGGCTTATGTTTATGTATTTGAGGAGTGGAGAAGAGTGTCTTAGTCTAGCATTTGTCATTGACTCATTGTCAATACTGCCTTACATAGCCTGTGAGAAGCACTTCATCTTTAATAACATGAGATTTTATCCAGCTGAGCATCCACACACTGTACCCACAGTAAACTTTATGATCTATAAGTTGATGAAAACGTAAAGCGATGCACTTACTGCCTGAGATACGGCCGTTCTAAGCGACCGACAAAAGACGTGTACGAAATTCTGCGGTCAAAAATCTCCTAACTCCATTTGAAACTTGATTTTGGTAATACTGTATAATGACACATGCAAGTGTCTGACCATATGAAACTCGTAAAATTAGAATATGGTGCAAAAGTTCAGTTATTCAGTAATTCAACTTAAAAGGTGAAACTAATATATTATATAGACTCATTACATGCAAAGTGAGATATTTCAAGCCTTTATTTGTTATAATTGTGATGATTATGGCGTACAGCTTATGAAAACCTTTTCACAATATTCAAATTTTTAATTTGGGGTTTTCATAAGCTGTAAGCCATAATATTTATATGATTAATTTTATATTCAAATTTTTGTATATCAAGTCATAATATGAACTTTGACTGCGCAGTGTTTAATTATGTAAAAAATGCAGTTTCATTTCCTGAAAAGTAGCATTTTTGGACATACGATGTCTCCGTCAGACAGCGACGATATAAATAAATGCAGCGCAATAATCCTTTAATCTTGATTATCTTGTTTTCATAAGTCAAAATTAGGGCTGGGTTTCGATTCAAATTTCAAGAATCGATTCGATTCCGATTCTCAAGATCTTGAATCGATTATCATCATTCGATTCGATTCGATTCGATCCGATCCGATCTTCGAGATTTAGATCAGTGTTTTTGAAAAAAACATTTTTTTCAGCTGTTACCTGAAGGACTGTATGCAACATATTGATACTATTATTATAGACATTCAACTGAGTATGGATGGTTGTAAAGAACAATCCCCCTTCCAGAGTGTTGATACAACTGCTTTCACAAACTTGCACTGGTGTAGACGACAGAGGACGCAGAGGTATATCAGCAGCAGTAGTAGGGCTGACGCGATATCCGCAATCTTATAGTACCACACACTGACAAGTCAACCGCAGAGGATTGCAAGTAACCGCAGCAATATTCACGTTTTTTATAAGGCTATACCCTTCTTGTTTTGAACTTCATGCATGTGTATTGAATGTTGAACAAGTTCATAATGATAACAAGACTGTTTATCATGGTGATTTGTAGCCTACGGCTTCCCACAGACAGTGAATGAGAGAGATCGAGCGCGTGCGATTACCTGCGTCTGTCTTTTAAGTCATATTCGTGGAAAGGTTGCCGTGTAAAAGGAAAGCGAAATATTTGTCGTATAGTCCTTTTAACGTTCACGTCACGGAAATGCGCGTCAGCGGCAGCGCTGGTCAGCTTCCCACAGCGCGAGGAAGCCGCGGGGAAATAAAATCTGCGAGTCGCGCATCGAATCAATTCCATATTGGTCTTTAATGAAGCATTTTCAGCGTTACCCATGCGACGCATTGCTGCTTAGCTGAGCCTTGAACAGTGGAACTCAAAGTTAACAATAATTAACACCTTGTTTCATTATCTCTTTTAATCAATCAGCTTTTCTGAACGTGTTCGTTGAATGAACGGTTTAGTGACTATGGAAGTAAGATAATCTCAAATGTTTTTGAAACAAAAAGCATGTTGAATTGCACAAATTGAAAAAAAAATATGCATTGCGTTAACCATGCTTGCTTTTTAATCCATTGTATTTTTAAGGCTTGCATTTTTATGGGCTGAAATCCAACATGGTTGAATATTTAAGCTGTGAATATTTCAATTAAAAACATTTCAAACACATTTTCAATATTAAAAATTCAATAATCCATATTCACCTTTCATATTTCACTTCCAACATTTTCAAACTGTTTAAAAATACAACCTATAATATTCAACAGGCAATTTTCGGTCCATTTTATTTCGCCTTGAAAATTCGCTTCCACAAATTCAGTGGTTCAAATTCGACAGTAAATTCAACGTCAACATCCAGGAACTGCAGGAAAAGCAGTAGATTACCGATCATAATCTCCATCTGCTGTAGTCGGCTTTACCAGCAGGGGGTGCACGCGCGTGTTGACAAGCACCAAAGCAACAGGAGAGGCCTTCACAAAACGTCATTTGCTGAAATGGACAGAGCGATGAGTACGAGTTATAATTTATATGTGTATGGAAAAGGTTGATTAAGACACAAAACACACGAGCGTTTACTCAAGTGTCTTATGATACTTATTTTACCCCCGTGCAAAGTAAGGTGATTTGTGCACTGCAAAACTAAATTCTCTCGCCGTTGGCATAGATATTAAAGGGATAGTTCGGCCAAAAATGATATTTAAACCATGCATTACTCACCCTCAAGCCGTTCGAGATGCATATGTCAATCTTGTTTCAGACGAACACATTTTCAGTTATTTTAGAAAATGTCTTAGACCCTTCAGTGGATATAATGTGAAGCAATGGGGTCCACCTCCTTCAAGTCCCAAAATGTGAATACATCCTTCACAATAGTAATCCATCCGGCTCCAGGGGGATAAACGAAGGCCTTCTGAGGGTAATCCGTGCGGTTTTGTCGTAAAAATATACATATTTAAAACTTTATAAATGAAAATATCTGACTTCCGGCAACGATCGACACGCGTGCGTTCACGCGCTTTCGTGTTTTGTTTTGCTCTGCTCTCTGGCTGCGCTGGTGCGTTCGTTCTACGTCACAACAGTTCCTACTCTACGTCTTACCTCGTACACCGACTTCCATCACCCGTGAACGCGCGTCGATCGTTGCCGGAAGTCAGATATTTTCATTTATAAAGTTTTAAATATGTATATTTTTAGGACAAAACCGCACGGATTACCCTCAGAAGGCCTTCGTTTATCCCCCTGGAGCCGGATGGATTACTTTTGTGAAGGATGTATTCACATTTTGGGACTTGAAGGAGGTGGACCCCATTGCTTCACATTATATCCACTGAAGGGTCTAAGACATTTTCTAAAATAACTGAAAATGTGTTCGTCTGAAACAAGATTGACAGATGCATCTCAAACTTGAGGGTGAGTAATGCATGGGTTAAATATCATTTTTGGCCGAACTATCCCTTTAAGTTTTAGTAAAACAACTGTAATACACTGAGACAGAGTGAATTGTTTGTTTTAGTCACTATGACGGAATACTAAATTGATGGCTGGGTTTTGGCAAAGGCAATTTTATTTAAATATCATTAAATACAACCCAATTGCAATTATAAATTAAATTCAGCAATTAAAAATTACATCTCTACCATGATATCTGGTCATCTCTGTGTTATAACGTGAATTGTCTCCGCCATTATCCAGGGCTGCGTACAGTAGGGGTATTTGTCATCTTATTTTATATCTTTTTGTCCATTTTGAGCGCACGTCACGTCACCTATTAGCGTCGCGCCTGCCACAAGATCTCTCACTGTTTACATGAACCAGACACTCCAATGAGAGCACATAAAGTGCAATCCATCTCTACCATTTTTTCATCTTATCGTATATTTTATTCGCTCCTTTGCCCGTATTGGAGCGCGTGTCGTGGCTCTTACTAGCGTCGGGCCAGCCACACGATCTCTCACTGTTTTAATCTACCAGACACTCCGTCCGATTTATGCACGAAAACACAAAGCCAATGTAATCCTGCTCTTAGTTACCCTTCTGCCATCTTATCTTATATTTTATTTGCTCGTTTGTCCTATAGAGCGGGTTTCGTGGTGCGCCAGCCACAAGATCTCTCCCTATTACAGTTGCCTGATTCTCCGATTGACATTCTGAAGGAGAATGATTTTGACCACTCCATTACGTTTTGTTTTTTTATAAAGCCTTTCTTTAAAGTGAATTTCGTTTTTAATAAATTGTATCTTAATTTCAATCAATGTTTGATCAACCAATTCCCTGGATTTAAGAAGCAAAGCAGACATATAGGCATATGCATAGCAATAAAATCATGAAATTTTTGCATTGCACATTTCTCACTGGCATGATAAATACATCAAGGTAGAAATGTCTAGCCTACTTTTAAACGAAACAATTCAAAACGAAAATAAATAGACTACTCTCAGATAATGTAATCCGTATGAAATGAGCATTTCTCTCGGCGCGTTCACTACTGCGAAGATGGCTCCAATACGACGCGCGCTCCATTATGGACAAAAAGAGCGAATAAAATAAGATGACAAATAGATAAGCTACATAAGAGCAGGTCAGGATTGCACTGTCTGTTTGCACATGTGCATCAATCGGAGTGTCTGGTAGATTAAAACAGTGAGAGATCGTGTGGCTGGCCCGACGCTTAGTAAGAGCCACGAGACGCGCTCCAATACGGGCAAAGGAGCGAATAAAATATATGATAAGATGAAAAAATGGTTAATAAGAGATGGATTGCACTTTATGTGCTCTCATTGGAGTGTCTGGTTCATGTAAACAGTGAGAGATCTTGTGGCAGGCGCGACGCTAATAGGTGACGTGACGCGCGCTCCAAATGGACAAAAAGATATAAAATAAGATGACAAATACCCCTACTGTACGCAGCCCTGGATAATGGCGGAGACAATTCAGTTATAACACAGAGATGACCAGATATCATGGTAGAGATGTAATTTTTAATTGCTGAATTTAATTTATAATTGTAATTGGGTTGTATTTAATGATATTTAAATAAAATTGCCTTTGCCAAAACCCAGCCATCAATTTAGTATTCCGTCATAGTGACTAAAACAAACAATTCACTCTGTCTCAGTGTATTACAGTTGTTTTACTAAAACTTAATATCAATGCCAACGGCGAGAGAATTTAGTTTTGCAGTGGACAAATCACCTTACTTTGCACGGGGGTAAAAATAAGTCTCATAAGACACTTGAGAAAACGCTCGTGTGTTTTGTGTCTTAATCAACCTTTTCCACACACATTATAACTCGTTACGCGAAAATGAGTTTTTACGTGCATATGAGACGCAGTTTTTAGCGTGCATTTGATACGCAGTTCATTTACGTGTAATACACACGCACCCCACACCACTAATTCTACCCAAACGTATAATACACACGCACCCCACCCCACACCTAAACCTACCCTAACCAACCAATGCGTATCATATGCACGTAAAAACTCACTTTAGCGTATAAATTACACGACAATACACATGCGTGCTATAAAGACGCATTTAGTGTGATCGGGTTGGTTCATTTCAGCAAATGACGTTTTGTGAAGGCCTCTCGTGTTGCTTTGGTGCTTGTCAACACGCGCGTGCGCCCCCTGCTGGTAAAGCCGACTACAGCAGATGGAGATTATGATCGGTAATCTACTGCTTTTCCTGCAGTTCCTGGATGTCGACGTTGAATTTACTGTCGAATTTGAACCACTGAATTTGTGGAAGCGAATTTTCAAGGCGAAATAAAATGGACCGAAATTTGCCTGTTGAATATTATAGGTTATATTTTTAAACAGTTTGAAAATTTTGGAAGTGAAATATGAAAGGTGAATATGGATTATTGAATTTTTAATATTGAAAATGTGTTTGAAATGTTTTTAATTGAAATATTCACAGCTTAAATATTCAACCATGTTGGATTTCAGCCCATAAAAATGCAAGCCTTAAAAATACAATGGATTAAAAAGCAAGCATGGTTAACGCAATGCATATTTTTTTTCAATTTGTGCAATTCAACATGCTTTTTGTTTCAAAAACATTTGAGATTATTTTACTTCCATAAGTGACTCACTCAAAGTCCGTTGTCGTAACAATGTGCGCGCTGAGTGAAAGCCTTTCAATGCGCATATAGGGATCTCCCAGTCGCAGCAAGTTAAAGTTCACAGGGAAAATGTAAGCCTATTATTAAATCGATCCTCTGAGTTACGGATCGATCTTTAGAAATTTATATGAAAATCGATTCAGAATTGGTGAATCGATTTTTTCAACACAGCTCTAGTCAAAATCTGAAATTAAATTTCAAATAATCATACAGCAAACATAAATCCTACAAAAAGTATTCTCGTCGCTTGATAAACGTAAGGTTGAGCCGCTGTCGTCACTCGGACTATTTTAACGATGTCTTTACTAACTTTCTGGTCCGACAAGTTTCAATTACAATAGAAGCCTATGGAGGAGTGATCCAGCGCTCAGATTTAATCACAAATATCTTCATTTGTGTTCTGAAGATGAACGAAAGTCTTACGGGGTTGAACAACATGAGGGAGAGTAATTACTGACAGAGTTATCATTTTTGGCTGAACTAACGCTTTAAGCAACGCTGTAGCTGAGATTGTAACGTCCAGGATCTCACAGAATCAAGTGTGTGTTGTTTCAGCACCACGGACAGCTCCTGTTGTCTAACACTGCTGTTATGAGCTTATCATTCATGTCTACTGTTCAGATCTGTGCACACACACACTGCAAACATGCTTTTCTTACTCAGTATTTTTGTTTTGTTTCCAGTCAAAATATCTAAAAATTCTTAAATCAAGATGCATTTACTAGATGAGTAAAATGACATAAGATATTATATCTTGTTTTCTGGAGATATAAATGGGGTCAGAAAAATAATGTTAAACAAAAAAGAAACAAGATTATTTTTCTTACCCGATTGGCAGATAATTTTGCTTGTTTTAACCAAAAACAAGACATAATATCTAATGGTGTTATACTACTTTAGTAAATGCAACTTAATTTAAGAATGTTTAGATATTTGGACTGGGAACAAGACAAAAATACTGAGTAAGAAAAGCATTTTTTGAAGTGAGCAACATGAGGGTCTTTCGCACTGAGTATTTCTAGGAACTCGCCACTAGGGTGTTTCCCGAGAGCTAATGGTTCCCGTAGGAATGTTTTCCTGGTTGCATTCGCACCGCCAGTAGTAACTCTGAGGTGACGTAAGACACGCTTGTTGTTGTGACTTTTATTTTGACGGCGCTGAGAACGTTGGAGCAAACAGAGCTCGCATTCTCCGTGTTCATTAGTTATTAGCGTATGCCGTGTGTCGATGTCCAGTGTTGCTGAGCAGAAACACATAATCATGTTTCTCTCGGTCTCCTCAAAGTCCAGTTGGGTTTTCTCCTCGGCGTAAAGATTAAGAGCTTCATCTATCACTGTTTTACATGTTCGTAGAGTTAGTTCCTGGAGTAAATATATAGGCTATAATCTGTGTGTTTACACGGCTTCGGGTGCCGGTGTTTCGCGTGCGTTCGGCCAATCAGTGAACACTAACGTCACGGATAGTTCCTATAGCGCTGGTTAAGTTTAGAGCGACTCTGAAGGAGGAGTAAAGTAGTTCCTCCAAAAGGAGTTCCTCGTACTACAATCGTTCCCAGTTCCTGCGGTGCGAACACGCCGACATCCATCCGGGAACTTCCACCAATAGTTCTAGGAACTATGAAAAGGTTTACCGGTGCGAAAAACCCTAATAGTGAATTGAATTCACATGTAGCGGATGTGGGCCGGATCTGGGCCGACACTATGTTGCTGAAGTGAATCAATCAAAACTAACTTTATCTGGACAATAACTTTATTCTAGAGCTGCTGTAAAGCCTAAACACTCTCTGTTACTGTAATCCTGTTATCACTGTAAAGCTGCTGTGAAACTCTATACTGTTGAGATAACTCTACATATAAATGAAGGAGACTCGACTGTCTGTGTGTAGTGTGTCATAATCTGCGAGTTTGAACTGCATTGACTGTAAATGCATTGGTGAAGCTCGTCTATATCACTGTCAGATGTGGGTCTGGTGCTGGGAGTGTTGTGGTTGTGAATCTGAGCCGGGTTTAGCAGGATTACCTGTAATCTGAGGTCATGGGTTCACTCGCTGCTTTAATCTGACGCTTCATTCGCCGGAGTGTGTGTGACCTGTCCACTAATGCACACCATCATACCTGCAAATACACTATAAAAGCTCTTTTTAATCATTCAGAGAGTTTAAAGCATCATGGTTTCTCCTGTGGACCTTTAGATACTAATTTCTCTTAAACACACTACTGTAAAAATGCTGGGTTGTTTCAACCCAAATTTGGGTCAAATATAGACAAACCCAGGCGTTTAACCCAACGCTTGGTTCATTTTTAACCCAAAATTGGGTTAAAATAACCCAGCATTTTTTCGAGTGTAGTTTATTTAATTTATAAATGCCTAACACTATCATACAGTGCATGTTCTGCATCATAATTCTGATGTTTACCTTGATTTTCTGTTTTCTTGTCGTGTTTCATCTCAAGCTTTTCTGAAATCCGTACTTAATGAACAAGATTAAATGACGAGACATGAAAGGCATTTGAAAAGAAGTCAAGTCAAGTCAAGTCATCTTCATCGGATCTCCTTCGTCAGATCTGGATACGGCCTAGATCCGGCAGGCTGCGGGAAAACCTCGGGATAAACAAAGACACTAATATTAGCGTAGATGCCATTCTTCTTATGATGTAGCGAGTACATCAAGATTTAAGGGAAGTGTTCCCAGTTCCGGCTGACCTAATCTATGCAGCCTAACATTGAATTATAGAAGTCTATAGTGTGTTATGTGTATGCTAGGTCAAAGAGATGTGTTTTTAGTCTAGCTTTGAACTGACAGAGTGTGTCTGCTTCCCGGACAATGGTTGGAAGACTGTTCCAAAGTTTTGGTGCTAAATAGGAAAAGGATCTACCGCCAGCAGTCGATTTAGATATTCTAGGTATTATCAACTGGCCGGAGTTTAGAGATCGCAATAGACGTGAAGGACTATAATGCGTTAAGAGCTCGCTCAAGTACTGCGGAGCTAAACCATTTAGTGCTTTGTAGGTAATCAACAATATTTTAAAATGTATACGATGTTTAATAGGGAGCCAATGCAGTGTTGACAGAACCGGGCTAATATGGTCATATTTCCTGGTTCTGGTAAGAACTCGAGCTGCGGCGTTTTGAACTAGCTGTAGTTTATTTATTAAGCGTGCAGGGCAACCACCCAGTAGAGCATTACAATGATCTAGCCTTGAGGTCATGAACGCATGGACTAATTGTTCCGCATTTCCCAATGAGAGCATATGGCGTATTTTAGATATATTTTTAACATGGAAAAATGCAGTTTTACAGATACTAGACACGTGGCTTTCAAAAGAAAGGTTGGTATCAAAGAGCACACCCAGGTTCCTAACCGACGACGAAGACTTGACAGAGCAGCCATCAAGTGTTAGACAGTATTCTGGGTTATTACGTGTGGAAGTTTTTTGTCCAATAATTAGAATCTCTGTCTTTTCAGAGTTTAGTAGTAGGAAATCACTAGTCATCCAATTTTTTATATCAGCTATGCATTCCGTTAATTTTGTGAATTGGTAAGTTTCGTTGGGTTTTGAAGAAATATACAGCTGAGTATCATCGGCATAACAGTGAAAGCTAACTCCATGTTTCCTAATGATATCTCCTAATGGTAGCATGTACAGAGTGAACAGCAGCGGTCCTAGTACTGAGCCTTGTGGTACGCCATACTGAACTTGTGATCGATAAGACATCTCTTCATTTACTGCTACAAACTGATAACGGTCAGTTAAGTTTGATTTAAACCATGCTAGTGCAATTCCACTAATGCCAAGAAGCACAAATAAATGATGAAAGTGTGCATGTAAGACGTTTTAGTGGGACGTTCAACATGATCACGTTCAGAAGGAAAGGGAAATATAGGCCGCAATATAGGCCACTGTATATGACCATCTAGAGATCTCTGTGTGTGTGTGTGTGTGACCTTGAGGTAGTGAGGTTTGTCGATCATATCTAACATTGAGAGGACAGGGATGTCTTGGCATGGCACAGATTTCGCGTGTGTGTGTGTGTGTGGTTGATTAACACACTGCGAAATCTGTGCCATGCCAAGACATCCCTGTCCTCCCTGTCCCACACACACACACACACACACACACACACACACACACACACACACACACACACATGAACAGGTGGTGTTTGTGTTGGGTGTGAGTTAACCAGCCAGACCTGCTGGCCTAACAGTCTCTATCTATCTCTCTGTCTATCTATCTATCTATCTATCTATCTATCTATCTATCTATCCATCCATCCATCTCTATCTATCTCTATCTATCTATCTATCTATCTATCTATCTATCTATCTATCTATCTATCTATCTATCTATCTATCCATCCATCCATCTCTATCTATCTCTATCTATCTATCTATCTATCTATCCATCTATCCTTCCATCCATCTTTCTATCTTTTCTTCAACTGTTAGCATACAATATTTGCAATATTTAATGCAATATTTAATTAGATGATGCATTCTTCCTCTCTCTCTCTTTTACCGTCTAAATCTGGTGGTTGTGTTGTCTCTCTGCTGTAATCGTCCCAGTGTTTGTTTGTGTGTGTGTGTGTGTGTGTGTGTGATGTGCTGACGCTGACGCTGCATGCGGTGGGGGAGGAGGAGGCGGAGCTCTGGGATTATATGGGAAGGGGGAGGAGCCAAACCGGACTGTCAATCATCACAGCTGCCTGCAGACACTGGGGGATGGGGCGAGAGAGAGAGAGAGAGAGAGAGAGACTGAGAGAGAGAGAGAGACTGAGAGAGAGAGAGAGAGAGAGAGAGAGAGAGAGAGACTGAGAGAGAGAGAGAGACATTTCTTTTTGTCCTCCTCTGCGTCTCCTCCACAGGGAAACACACACACACACACTGCTGCTGTTATTATGGGATGTTTCTGAGCCTGGGCTGCAGGAATGCCAGTGTTTTAGTGAATCTGTCCAGGTCATATTTGACCCTAAAATCTAAATAATGTAGTGCTGGGCAACGATTAATCACATTCCAAAATAAAAGTTTGTTTATATAATATATGTGTGTGTGTGCTGTGTATAATAATTTTGTATATATAAATACACACATATGCATATGCACATATGTATTTAAGAAATATTTGCATGTATATACTCACTGTATATATATTCACACATAATTTACATTATATATAAATAACACATTTTTCTTAAATATATAGATTCGTGTGTGTGTGTACAAAATTATTATACACAGTACACACACACATATATTATGTAAACACAAACTTTTATTTTGGATGTGATTAATCGTTGCCCAGCACTAAAAATAAGAAATACAGAGAGAAATATACATGCAAAATAAATAAATAAATGTGTGTGTGTGTGTGTGTGTGTATGAATGCTCTGTCCGCCCTTCAGATCAATAGTGATTATTGTCTGGTGTGAGTGGATCAGTGTGTCCATATGGCCTGTGTAATGTCTGTCAGGAGAAGCTGTGATGAATGCCATCTGGAGGATCAGATCGTCACACACTCACACACTCTCACACACACTCTCTTCTGACTGAACATGTTTGCTTGTGCAGAACTCACAGCCGTGTTGCTCGGGTGTTTCTCAGAGATAGAGAGCCATTAATACAGAGAATAAATGAAGCACTTTCAGCCTGACCGCTATTATCATGAGATTACAATGCAAAATGCAATTTAACTAGGCTATTAAAAAACTAAAAATAAGCAAACTATTATAATGTAATGTTAACGGGATAGTTCACCCAAAAATTTTAATTATCCCATGATTTTCTCACCCTGAAGTCATCCTAGGTGTATATGACACTCTTTCAGACGTTATATTAATAAATGTCCTGGCTCTTCCAAGCTTTATAATGCGAGTGAATGGCTGTTCTGCCGGAAGATAGTTATGTTAGTCGATAAAGTTTTAAATATGGATATTTTTCTTACACGAACTTCAGAAGGCCTTTATTAACCCCTCTGAGCCTCTCGAGCACTTTATCATGACTATATGCACTGATGGACTTCCAAAGACAAACATCCACTTATAATGCTTGGAAGAACCATTTTTTTTATTTATTAATATAACTCTGATAGTATTCGTCTGACAGAAGATTGTCATATACACCTAGGATGGCTTCAGGGTGAGTAAATCATGGGCTAATTTTGATTTTTGGGGTGAACTATCCCTTTAATGAACATGCAATGTGTCAGATATAAAAATTTTAAATGTAATTTAATTGCAATTATATTAATGTTTTATTTTACCATTTCTTCTGCAATGCACACTAAACTATATTTATTTATTATTATATGATTTGCTGCACATCACATTATTTACACACAATATTTGTGCCGGTAACAAAATTCGTCCCGCAAATTCTTCATATTCTCAGAGCAAAGGATTAAAAATGCATCACATTTGAATAAAAATTTTGGTAGAAATAATTGAGCTATTGTAATGAACATGCAGTGCGACTGCTTTTAAAATTTACAATGTAATCTGATTGCATGTTCTATTTTCACATTTCTTTTGCGATGCACACTAAACTATATTTATTTATTAATATATTATTTGATGTAAGTAAGATGCTGCACATCACATTATCTACGCACAATATTTCAAAGGATTAAAAATGCATCACATTTTAATTAAACCGAATTTTGGTAGAATTTTAGTAGAAATAATCATGCTATTGTAGTATTAATGAACATGAAATGTGAACTGCTTTTAAAATTTATAATGCAATTTGATTGCATGTTCTATTTTAAGATTTATTTTGCAATGCACAAAAAACATTCTTTATCTGTCATCACATTATGTAGTTTCAGCGTCTTTACTGTAGTTGAACGTTTCACTCTTACAAGAAAACGTTCTACAGGTGAAACTGGAAAAATGAGAATATGGTGCAGAAGTTCATTTATTTCAGTAATTCAACTTAAAAGGTGAAACTAATATATTATATAGACTCATTACATGCAAAGTGAGATATTTCAAGCCTTTATTTGTTATAATTGTGATGATTATGACTTACAGCTTATGAAAACCCCAGTCAAAATTAGAATATTGTGAAAAGGTTTTCATAAGCTGTGAGCCATAATCATCAAAATTATAACAAATAAAGGCTTGAAATATCTCACTTTGCATGTAATGAGTCTATATAATATATTAGTTTCACCTTTTAAGCTGAATTACTGAAATAAATGAACTTTTGCACCATATTCTCATTTTTCCAGTTTCACCTGTAGATTAAACCTTAAAGGTTCAGGCGCTTCATGTACTGTATAGAGAGGTTCCCATCATTTGTATTCAGTTTGAATTAAATAATCTTGTTTAAATCCATTTTTTTAAATTTTGATTACAGTTTATGAATTAATCAGCTCGTAAACATGTTATCACTAGAAAAAAATGTAAGTATGCAATGATTTAAGACATTTCTCCTTATACAGAACCTATTTGTTTCTTTAAACCTGAACGCTAGAGTTGTGTGTAGAAGAGTGTAGAATGATGCATCTCTAACTCTGTTCCTCAGGGACTTCCTCCCGCGCGGCTCTGGCATCGTCACCCGCCGTCCGCTCGTCCTCCAGCTCATCAACTGCCCCACAGGTGAGTCCGGTCGCCTAGCAACAGCAGGTTAGCATGACATCAGCATCCGCTTCAGCTGGTCTGGGATCAGGTTTGACTGCAGGAACAGGACAAAGCTTTCAGAAACACTGCCCTCTAGTGGAGCAGGCTGTCAGCTAACTTACAGCAATAACTATTGATATTTACTCATTTATATTTGATTTGAACCCTTTAAAGTCTACTGTCTACACATTTATAAGTGGATCTCTAATCGATCAACATGATCAAAACTTTGCTGTAAAATAAATCTACCTCATCATAATGTTAATGTTAGAATAACTTTTATCTAGTTAGTAATATTTTAAGATGAACTTGCTGGACTGAAGCAGGTTTACTTGATTATCTATACATACACACATACATATATATATATATATATTTGAAAGAAAAATCATGGCTTTTGAGGAAGGTTTATTTTCTTCATCTCTCATCAGATATTTATATTTATATGCATTTTATGTCAGTATCTAATACTGTTATAAAGATCTCATTGATTTACATTACAAGCATTAGTTTCATCTTACGTTTTTTCATATAAATGTCAATATCTGCCAATAATATGTCTTAGTAAGAGGCTATTTAAATGCTTAGTTTTATGATCAAAGCTCTGTAGTTTTAAAACATATAATGCAATGCATTTATATGCATTTTTGCATCTTTATATGCATTTTATGTAAGTATCTGTGAAACTGTTATAAATATCTCATTGATTTACATTACAAGCATCAGAATTTCATCTTAATTTTTGTCATATACAGGTGAAACTCGAAAAATTAGAATATGGTGCAAAAGTTCGTGTATTTCAGTAATTCAAATTAAAAGGTGAAACTATTATATTTAGTATATATAACTATATACATATGCGTGATTATACTTTTCAGAGGGCCGACATTTCTGTATTTAAAATTCTTTTTTTATTGATTTAATGTAATATTCTAATTTTCTGATATTTTGAATTTGGGGTTCTCATAAGCTGTAAGACATAATCATCACAATTATAACTTTTGCACGATATTCTAATTTTTCGAGTTTCACCTGTAATTATCAGCATCTGCAGTAAATTTTATATTTTTGCTCAGTTTGGGCCTCTGAACAAAACCGCACTGTTTTTTCCTCCGTATTCTCATAAATATGATGCTAAAAACTCATTTTTTTAGTCAAAAAACGTATATTTCAAAAGCATTGATGTTTCTCACTGTTATTTCAGGCTTTATATTGTGTAATGATCTCTGTGTCCTCTCAGAATACGCCGAGTTCCTCCACTGTAAGGGGAAGAAGTTCACGGATTTCGATGAGGTGCGTCAGGAGATCGAGGCGGAGACGGATCGGGTCACGGGACAGAATAAAGGCATTTCACCCGTGCCCATCAACCTGCGGGTCTATTCGCCAAACGGTCAGATTACAGCTACATCTTAGCATGTGATTACGGTTCTCTACAAATATCTACAAACTCTTAAATCAAGATGCATTTACTAGATGAGTAACATGTTATATAAGATATCATGTCTTGTTTTCTGGGGAAATCAATCAATATTAAGTGAGTTAGGCCAAAAAAAAAGCCAATTAGGTCAGAAAAATAATTGTTTCTGTTTGGATTAACATTATTTTTCACACAAAGTTAAGCTGCAGCCCGTCTGATATAGATATAGAGCTATTTCGTATACAGCTTTCATTCTTCAGGTCAATCATATATTCATGGGAGAAAAAAGTCAGTTTGAATAAGGAAAGCGACATCTTTGTCATAATATCCTTTCAATGATTAAAGTTACCCGGTCATTGCATCTGCTGCACTTTATTTCTGCCATTTTGTTTTATTAGTTTATTTTTATTGATCTATTTACCTTTTTTTTTCATTTTAAAGATAATAAAGAAAGATATTGTTTGATAAACGAGATCTCTGATTGTAGTGCTTGAAAACAAAACAAAAGAGTAGTGCTTGAAAAGTCCTTGAAAGTCCTGGAATTATATTTTACAGTTTCTGTATGAACCCTGTTACCACATTGTCAGATAATTTTGCTTGTTTTAAGCAACAACTCTCTTCATTTTGATTGATTTACCCAGAAAACAGGACATAATATCTAATGGCATTTTACATCTAGTAAATGCATACAGATTTAAGAATATTTCGATATTTGGACTGGAAACAGACAAAAATACATCTAGACTTTAAGAATGTTTAGATATTTGGACTGAAACAAGACAACAATACATCTAGATTTAAGAATATTTAGATATTTGGACTGAAACCAGACAAAAATACATCTAGATTTAAGAAATCTTTAGATATTTAGACTGAAACACGACAAATACATCTAGATTTAAGCATTTTTAAGATATTTGGAATGAAACCAGACAAAAATACATCTAGATTTAAGAATATTTAGATATTTGGACTGAAACAAGACAAAAAATACATCTAGATTTAAGCATTTTTAGATATTTGGACTGAAACAGACAAAAATACATCTAGATTTAAGCATTTTTAGATATTTGGACTGAAACAAGACAAAAATACATCTAGGTTTAAGCATTTTTAGATATTTGGACTGAAACAAGACAAAAATACATCTAGATTTAAGCATTTTTTAGATATTTGGACTGAAACACGACAAATACATCTAGATTTAAGCATTTTTAGATATTTGACTGAAACCAGACAAAAATACATCTAGATTTAAGAAATATTTAGATATTTGGACTGAAACAAGACAAAAATGAGATCTAGATTTAAGCATTTTTTAGATATTTGTGACTGAAACCAGACAAAAATACATCTAGATTTAAGCATTTTTTAGATATTTGGACTGAAACAAGACAAAAATACATCTAGATTAATCATATTTAGATATTTGGACTGAAACCAGACAAAAATACATCTAGATTTAAGAATATTTAGATATTTGGACTGAAACAAGACAAAAATACATCTAGATTTAAGCATTTTTAGATATTTGAACTGAAACCAGACAAAAAATACATCTAGATTTTAAGCATTTTTAGATATTTGGACTGAAACAAGACCAAAATACATCTAGATTTAAGAATATTTTAGATATTTGGACTGAAAACAAGACAAAAATACACTCTAGATTTAAGCATTTTTAGATATTTGGACTGAAACAGAGACAAAAATATACTCTAGATTTAAGCATTTTTAGACTATTTGGACTGAAACAAGACAAAAATACATCTAGATTTAATCATATTTAGATATTTGGACTGAAACCAGACAAAAATACATCTAGATTTAAGAATATTTAGATATTTGCGACTGAGAACAAGACAATAAAATACATCTAGATTTTAAGCATTTTTAGATATTTGAACTGAAACCAGACAAGAAATACATCTAGATTAAGCATTTTTAGATATTTGGACTGAAACAAGACAAAAATACATCTAGATTTAAGAATATTTAGATATTTGGACTGAAACAAGACAAAAATACATCTAGATTAAGCATTTTTAGATATTTGGACTGAACAAGACAAAATACATCTAGATTTAAGCATTTTTAGATATTTGGACTGAAACAAGACAAAAATACATCTAGATTTAAGCATTTTTAGATATTTGGACTGAAACCAGACAAAAATACATCTAGATTTAAGCATATTTAGATATTTGGACTGAAACAAGACAAAAAAACATCTAGATTTAAGCATTTTTAGATATTTGAACTGAAACAAGACAAAAATACATCTAGATTTAAGCATTTTTAGATATTTGGACTGAAAACAAGACAAAAATACATCTAGATTAGAATATTTAAGATATTTGGACTAAACAAGACAAAAATACATCTAGATTTAAGCATTTTAGATATTTGGACTGAAACAAGACAAAAATACATCTAGATTTAAGAATATTTAGATATTTGGACTGAAACAAGACAAAAAATACATCTAGATTTAAGCATTTTTAGATATTTGGACTGAAACAAGACAAAAATACATCTAGATTTAAGCATTTTTAGATATTTGGACTGAAACAAGACAAAAATACATCTAGATTTAAGCATTATTAGATAATTTGGACTGAAACACGACAAATACATCTAGATTTAAGCATTTTTAGATATTTGGACTGAAACTCAGACAAAAATACATCTAGATTTAAGAATATTTAGATATTTGGACTGAAACAAGACAAAAATACATTAAGCATTTTTAGATATTTGGACTGAAACCAGACAAAAATACATCTAGATTTAAGCATTTTTAGATATTTGGACTGAAACAAGACAAAAATACATCTAGATTTAATCATATTTAGATATTTGGACTGAAACCAGACAAAAATACATCTAGATTTAAGAATATTTAGATATTTGGACTGAAACAAGACAAAAATACATCTAGATTTAAGCATTTTTAGATATTTGAACTGAAACCAGACAAAAATACATCTAGATTTAAGCATTTTTAGATATTTGGACTGAAACAAGACAAAAATACATCTAGATTTAAGAATATTTAGATATTTGGACTGAAACAAGACAAAAATACATCTAGATTTAAGCATTTTTAGATATTTGGACTGAAACAAGACAAAAATACATCTAGATTTAAGCATTTTTAGATATTTGGACTGAAACCAGACAAAAATACATCTAGATTTAAGAATATTTAGATATTTGGACTGAAACAAGACAAAAATACATCTAGATTTAAGCATTTTTAGATATTTGGACTGAAACAAGACAAAAATACATCTAGATTTAAGCATTTTTAGATATTTGGACTGAAACCAGACAAAAATACATCTAGATATAAGCATTTTTAGATATTTGGACTGAAACAAGACAAAAATACATCTAGATTTAATCATATTTAGATATTTGGACTGAAACCAGACAAAAATACATCTAGATTTAAGAATATTTAGATATTTGGACTGAAACAAGACAAAAATACATCTAGATTTAAGCATTTTTAGATATTTGAACTGAAACCAGACAAAAATACATCTAGATTTAAGCATTTTTAGATATTTGGACTGAAACAAGACAAAAATACATCTAGATTTAAGAATATTTAGATATTTGGACTGAAACCAGACAAAAATACTAAGTAAGAAAAGCATTTTTTGCAGCTAAAGAAGCTCCTGTCTGAATGGGAGTGTTTGGGTTAGTCTGACGTAGTGTGTGTGTGTTTGTGTGTGTGTTTCTCTGCAGTGCTGAACCTGACGCTGGTGGATCTGCCTGGAATGACTAAAGTGCCGGTGGGAGATCAGCCGGCAGACATCGAGCAGCAGATCAGAGAAATGCTGATGCAGTTCGTGACCAAAGACAACTGTCTTCTGCTCGCCGTATCGCCCGCCAACTCGGACCTCGCCAACTCTGACGCGCTGAAGATCGCCAAAGAAGTCGACCCGCAGGGTGTGTGCCGCGTCTCAGCTCATCATGCACATCCATCCTGACATTCCTCTGATTATGTGCACAAAAAAAGCTCAAGCGCTTCATTCTTTTTGCTTACATTTTATAAAAAAGGGTGTAAAAAACAACGCACACACACACAAATTTTTTTTTACATGAGATAAAGTCAAGTCAGCTTTATTTACAGGTGAAACTCGATAAAATGAGATATGGTGCAAAAGTTCATTTATTTCAGTAATTCAACTTAAAAGGTGAAACTAATATATTATATAGCTGTGTAATATATTATATATATTACACAGCTTATGAAAACCTTTTCACAATATTCTAATTTTGAATTTGGGGTTTTCATAAGCTGTAAGCCATAATCATCACAATTATAACAAATAAAGGCGTGAAATATCTCACTTTGCATGTAATGAGTCTATATCAGGGTTCTACGCTAAGGTTTTTCACAAGGAGCACATGTGCTCCTAAATGAAAAAATTTAGGAGCACACAAAGAAATTTTGGAGCGCAGTGAAAATTCTTCAAGTAACAGAGTTTAACAAACTATTATATATATATACACTACGTGTGTGCTCCTTCTCTGTGTTCAACTATGGTGTGAAACCGTCGATTTGATGCAGAAGTATAAATCACACTTTACAATCACTTTATAAAACAGAACAAGGGGAACGTGTTGATCTCAGGAGGAGGAGCACATCGGCACTCCTGTGACATCTGCATCTTTCCACTACAGAGGCTCTTTCCACAACATGGAGGACAAACTAGTTTAAATTAGTGTATTAGTATTTACTAGTATTAGTATCTACTGTAGATTTAGTTGACTAAAATCTTTTGTATTTTGTCGACTAAAACTAAAACAATTAAGACTAAAATATAATGGGTTTAGTTCAATTGTAATGCATTAATTTAGAATTTCTCTAAAATTTCCAAACCCATATACTCCCGGAGAGAAAACATCTATTAACCAGTTAATATGAATAATTTAACTGTTTATAATTTAAATAATTTAAATAATTTAAATAATTTAAATTTTTTCATGTTTGATGTTTGAACATGCAATATAGATACAGATTTAACTACTGTGACTTAAAAAAAATCTTAAAATTAAATAAACACTTTTCCTAAAGTATAACTACTTGCATACATCATTCTTTATTCTTTCAAGAAGCAGACATATTTATTTGTTTGAATTAAATATAATGAATCCTTATTAAAGCTATTAACGAGCAGTGAATGCTATTCTCTTTTTCTTTTGTTGCTTGATTACGCAGACCGCATTAGGTTTATTACCCACGGTCACTTTAAGACATCAGATCCTGTCCAATGACATGCGGATCAATATTGCAGTGATGCACATCCGATACACTCAAACCTGTTTAAGACATAACCAACATAGTTTACCTGAATGCTCTCCAAAACGGACATTTCAACATAATGTTGTGCATCTGTCCATTCAGACACGAAAGAGAGCTTAATTCAGTCCTTGCGCGCTTTATATGTGTCTGCATGGCTGCACGCTTCGGGTTGGGAATGTGCGCACAGAAAACCGTACCTCTTTTTTTGCGTCGTCACTCTTATTCAGATCTATATCTGTTCTACTAATTCTCCCACACGTTTAAATTTTTTAACGTTTTATGAGATGCAGCGCATGTCAACCCGTGTGCCGCCGGGTCAGCATGTTACAGTACAACGGCGCATCTACCACAAACGCACGCAGGACATCAGTTCTGACTAGACCGCTTCCCAAATCGTCACTATCTAACATTTTTGTCCAGTTTTTATTCGCTGACGAAAATGTCAATAGATTTTCATCATAGTTTTTGTCATTCAAAACTAGTTTTTATTTAGTTATCGTCTCGTTTTCGATTATGGTAGGTTGTAGTTGCTCGCACATTGTGCTCGTAAATCATTTTTCCAGTTCGCACGTATCAATTTTTAGGGGCATATGCGAGCAAAATGGTCGCACTGTAGAGCCCTGTATATAATATATTAGTTTCACCTTTTAAGTTGAATTACTGAAATAAATGAACTTTTGCACCATATTCTCATTTTTCCAGTTTCACCTGTAGATATCGCTTTTTACAAAACAGATTGTTTCAAAGCAGTTTCACAGTGATAACATGAAAATAATACAACAAAGTTTGTTTCTAGAAGAATTGCATCATCGTCCACCTTAAGTAAGGCAGATCATTAATATAGTTGAATATTAAATGTCCCCAACTAAGCAAGCCAAAAGCCAAGGCAAAGTAAATGTTAACTGAAATACTATTGAAAAACTATTTTATTTCAGCTAGTTGCCAAGGCAACATTTCCCATCTTCATTTAGTTTAACTTGATGTACTTAAATAAATAGTTTTATTTGATATATTGCATGTTCAGATATTCATACAACAAAATATTCTGTAAATTTAAAAACTTTTAAAAACCGCTATAAAAATTTTGGCCGATACCGATAACCGGTAATTCTTTATATTTCGGTTATATCGGCCGATAAATCTAAATTTTTGAAAAACAAACAAAAGTCTCACCACTAAAATCCATGTCCCAAACACACAATTATAATGTTCTCATGATCATTTTATGTAGCCGATATGACTTGCACTGAACTGTATTATTTTTTTTTGAAGTGATTTCAATCATATTTCAAGCAATTCATACTCATCATGTTGAACAGTGCGCATCTGAAGCGTCTGAGCTGAAGGAAATAATACATTATTTATCGGCTTTAATATAGCGGACAAATTTTCTTATCGGGCCGATAACGATAACATTAAAAATGAACATAGATCGGCCGATACCGATATGATGGCCGATATATCGTCCATCACTAATTTGAAAGGAAATATTCTCCTAAATGTGAAGTGTTTAGCAATTATTAACAGAAATAACTGGTGCAGCTTTAACTTCTGTTTGCGATGTGTGATATTTGCAGGTTTATTGGGGTGGGGGGGGGGGGGGGGGGGGGGGGGTCGTTACATATACAAAGACGGTGCAACGGATAATATGGCGGAATAATTCCCGCCTTCTAAATCACGAGCCAATCACGACTTGCCTTAAAGGGACTGTTAAATATCAGTGGTGATGCATCCAAATGGTGTGTGTTCTCACGCGTCCTGTGTTTGTGTGTGTGTGAGCAGGTCAGCGGACTATCGGTGTCATCACTAAACTCGATCTCATGGATGAAGGGACCGACGCTCGGGATATCCTGGAAAACAAGCTCCTGCCACTGAGACGAGGTGAGGTGGTCGTCTGAATGAAACCAGAGCGCATTTATCATCATTACATCTAGCAAAACTTGCCCTGAAATGCAGTCAATCCCATTCTCTCTTCAACGATTCAATTACAGTCACACACACACTAAAACCATCGAACAAGCTCTGTATATAAACCGATAATGCTGAGAAAACCCTCAAACATTCAGACACTGAAAACACTGTGAAAGAAAGTGTTTCTTTGCTCCCTTTATTTCTATGTGCTTGTGTTTGGAAACTATTAAAACATTTTTGACAATTGATTTGTAATTATTTTAAAAAGTGCTCATAATTACAAGTGAAACTTGAAAAGTTATAATTGTGATGGTCTTACAGCTTATGAAAACCCTAAATTCAAAATCTAGAATATTACATGAAATCAATTAAAAAAAAGAATTTTAAATACAGAAATGTCGGCCCTCTGAAAAGTACAATCATGCATATGTATATAGTTATATGTACTAAATATATTAGTTTCACCTTTTAATTTGAATTACTGAAATAAATGAACTTTTGCACGATATTCAAATTTTTCGAGTTTCACCTGTGTATAGTTAATTTAATAAAAATGCACAAATAAATTTTACTTATTAAATTCATTAATAAATAAGACAAAATGTAGATGAAGAGTCGAATCGTAATTCCCACATTGTGAGGTGCCTCTTATTTTCCTCATTCATTAGAAATAAAATGACTTTATTTATAAATATCACAAATTCATTGCTTATTTATTCATATTATTATTAAACATATTAAAATAACTTCTCATTGGATGTCCTAAAATGAAAACAAACGGTGAGTAGCTATTGAACTTTTGGTATTTCCTTTTGTCCTAAAATATTTATTTATCCATGAGATTTTATGTTAATATTTCAATAATTTAACAATGATGTTGGCTAGTGGTCACTTAACATGCAGGTATAACAAAATATTAATTTTTGTTTTGTTTTAAAATAATTCATTTCAAATTTACATTTGTATGATTTAATGAACTGCTAGGCTTTTATTTTCTTTGTAAACACTAGTGGAAAAGACTATATCACGTTTCAGCAACATTTGTGAAAAATACATCTAGATTTAAGCATTTTTAGATATTTCAACTGAAACAAGACAAATACATCTAGATTTAAGAATATTTAGATATTTGGACTGGAACCAGACAAAAATACATCTAGATTTAAGCATTTTTAGATATTTGGACTGAAACAAGACAAAAATACATCTAGATTTAATCATATTTAGATATTTGGACTGAAACCAGACAAAAATACATCTAGATTTAAGCATTTTTAGATATTTAGACTGAAACAAGACAAAAATACATCTAGATTTAATAATATTTAGATATTTGGACTGAAAACAGACAAAAATACATCTAGATTTAAGCATTTTTAGATATTTCAACTGAAACAAGACAAAAATACATCTAGATTTAAGAATATTTAGATATTTGTACTGAAACCAGACAAAAGTACATCTAGATTTAAGCATTTTTAGATATTTGGACTGAAACAAGACAAAAATACATCTAGATTTAATCATATTTAGATATTTGGACTGAAACCAGACAAAAATACATCTAGATTTAATAATATTTAGATATTTGGACTGAAACCAGACAAAAATACATCTAGATTTAAGCATTTTTAGATATTTCGACTGAAACAAGACAAAAATACATCTAGATTTAAGAATATTTAGATATTTGGACTGAAACCAGACAAAAATACATCTAGATTTAAGAATATTTAGATATTTGGACTGAAACCAGACAAAAATACATCTAGATTTAAGAATATTTAGATATTTGGACTGAAACCAGACAAAAATACATCTAGATTTAAGCATTTTTAGACAGGAAATTTGACTTGGGGTAGCAACTAAACTACTAGTAAAAAGTATACTTGGTGAACTTGGTAAAAAGCAAACTTACCATGGTAAAGTACAGCTGACCAGATCTCGCCTCATGGTTTCCCTCTAGTGGAATAACGCCTCAGCTGGAGTCTGAGGGAGAATCAGAAAGTCTTCATTTCAGTGACACATGTGGAAAAAACGTTGCTTTCTTTCTTTGCTCGGCAACAGAGCGTGTTTATGGGAAGCTCTCGGGAGCAGTGTGCTGACGTTGCAGTTTCACACACGTCGGGTTTTCCCATCAAACGCGTCTTCAAAACCGCAAACATGCTTCAGAAAGATCCGAAAGCATGAGCAACAAGAGTTTAACCTTTTAATCCAGACATATTTCTTTTTCTATGTGTACTTCATATCTGCAGGTATCAGCATCATCCAGTTTAATGTGCTTTAATAGCATTCTCAAGACCTTTCCACCAAAATCAAATCAAATGAACAATGGACGCTTTTCACATTCCTGTACATTAAGTTTTGAAAAGAAGAAAATCTATTTTGTAATATTAATACTGGATTAATAATTTTTTATTAGTAAAAAATAGTCATATATGGGCTATATAAAAAAATAGCAATATATAACATTTCTGTCTTTAATAACCTTTATGCATTAAAAAGAAAGCGAGTGAAATCTAAATCATTCCGTTTCATTTTTTAACCCTTGTGTATTTTTAAGGACATTTCTGTCTTTTTCAATTTTTTTTAATAATTTTGCCTGTGTTAATGCAAACGGCATAATTCTTTTGTCAGAAGTGTGTATTTTTGGGGGGAATTTTCATATTTCACCCTCATTTCCTTTCATAAATCTATTTATACACAAAATAGTTCCACTCAGGACCTCAAGGACAAAAATGTCCCCATTGAAACCCATTAAAACAGAATTATTTCGTCCCAGGGTCCATTCAACTATAAAATGATGCATTCTTTGTTAAGAGGCTTTCATTCTGTTGGCAAGGCTTCAAAATTAAAATCTGAACTATTTTATTTGACCAGATGGCACCATTTTCTCAGGTTTTGCCTATAAAGCAAATACTCTGCAGTGTTAGATCTTTAAAATGAGAGCAAACTTAAGCTGTATTAAGAGTTTTTGACACAGATATTTTTGTCCTCTAAGGACATCAGTAACTTTTTTAAATCGCCGCTCAAGGCTTCGTGGGTTTAGGACATTTAAATGCTAATTAAGGCCTTATTTTTACACTAAGGAATTTAAGACGTTTTACGGATCCGCGGACACCCTGCAACCCACACAAATAAGATCAATACCCTCCTCAGCAGTTTCTTAGAGTAATTAACAAGGTCTCAGAGTAACAAACAGGAGAATATGGTGCTTCAACGCCATGCTTCGATTCCCAGGTAAAGCAAGAACTGATAAAATGCAAATGTTTGAATGCAATGCAAGTCGCTTTCAAAGCGTCTGCCAAATGCATAAATGTAAATGCATAAATGTCTCAAATTGTGCTCACATTTGCAGAAATAACAAAGCATGCAATCTGAGTATGAACTCAAACATCTCTCAAGTTCTGGCAAGATCAGATGATGTGAGTTGTGCTCTTCTCATGATGTGTGTGTTTGACTCCAGGTTACATCGGTGTGGTGAACCGCAGTCAGAAAGACATCGACGGAAAGAAGGATATTACCGCGGCTATGGCTGCGGAGAGGAAGTTTTTCCTGTCTCATTCCAGTTATAGACACCTGGCCGACCGCATGGGAACGCCGTTCCTGCAGAAAACCCTCAACCAGGTGAGACGGTGGAGAAGACCGGCAGACAGAGCTTAAAAGAGTAGTTCACAATCTCCTGATAATTTACTCTCCTCCACATCATCCAAGTTGTGCACGTCTTTCTTTCTTCAGATATGACTCCTTAGATGTTACTTGATGCAACAATTTAGTTTAATTGTTTTTTTTTACCTAGGATAGAAGGAATGGACTGATATTCCGGCACAACTTGGCATTTCTGACTGGTTTGTCGCTTGTAAAGGTTTATGTGCAACTATGCCATCAAAACCAAAGCAAATGCAAGGATTTTATTTTTTGAATAGCTGTCCACTTTAGTGACCACTGTGCGTTGAAGGGTTAATTTATTCCATTCAAAATTTGAGTAATTTCTAAAAAATGGCTGTTTTTAAGGAAGACATTCCATGATTTTTCTCCATATAGTGACTTTAATGGGGTCCAAATGTGAGTTTCAGTGCAGCTTCAAAGTCTCGACACGATCCAGCCGAGGAATAGGAGTCTTATCTAGACAAACCAGTGTTGTGGATTCATTTTGTTGTGTTGTGGCTTTATTATGTGTGTTGTGGCTTAATTTTGTTGTGTTGTGGCTTCATTTGTTTGTGTTGTGACTTTATTTCATTGTGGTGTCTCTATTTTGTTGTGGTGTGACTTTATTTCGTTGTGGTGTGACTTTATTTCGTTGTGGTGTGACTATTTCGTTGTGGTGTGACTTTATTTCATTGTGTTGTGACTTTATTTCATTGTGGTGTGACTATTTCGTTGTGTTGTGACTATTTCGTTGTGTTGTGACTATTTCGTTGTGGTGTGACTATTTCGTTGTGGTGTGACTATTTCATTGTGGTGTGACTATTTCGTTGTGTTGTGACTATTTCGTTGTGTTGTGACTTTATTTCGTTGTGTTGTGACTATTTCATTGTGGTGTGACTATTTCGTTGTGTTGTGACTATTTCGTTGTGTTGTGACTATTTCGTTGTGTTGTGACTATTTCGTTGTGTTGTGACTATTTCGTTGTGTTGTGACTATTTCGTTGTGTTGTGACTATTTCGTTGTGGTGTGACTATTTTGTTGTGATGTGACTATTTCGATGTGGTGTGACTTTATTTTGTTGTGGTGTGACTTTATTTCGTTGTGTTGTGACTGTATTTCGTTGTGGTGTGACTATTTCGTTGTGTTGTGACTTTATTTCGTTGTGGTGTGACTATTTCGTTGTGGTGTGACTATTTTGTTGTGGTGTGACTATTTCGTTGTGGTGTGACTTTATTTCGTTGTGGTGTGACTATTTCGTTGTGGTGTGACTTTATTTCGTTGTGGTGTGACTATTTCGTTGTGGTGTGACTATTTTGTTGTGGTGTGACTATTTCGTTGTGGTGTGACTATTTTGTTGTGGTGTGACTATTTTGTTGTGGTGTGACTATTTTGTTGTGGTGTGACTATTTTGTTGTGGTGTGACTATTTCGTTGTGGTGTGACTTTATTTCGTTGTGGTGTGACTATTTTGTTGTGGTGTGACTATTTCGTTGTGTTGTGACTTTATTTCGTTGTGGTGTGACTATTTCGTTGTGGTGTGACTATTTTGTTGTGGTGTGACTATTTCGATGTGGTGTGACTATTTCGTTGTGTTGTGACTTTATTTCGTTGTGGTGTGACTATTTCGTTGTGGTGTGACTATTTTGTTGTGGTGTGACTATTTCGATGTGGTGTGACTATTTCGTTGTGGTGTGACTTTATTTCGTTGTGGTGTGACTATTTGGTTGTGGTGTGACTTTATTTCGTTGTGGTGTGACTTTATTTTTTTGTGGTGTGACTTTATTTTGTTGTGGTCTGACTTTATTTCGTTGTGGTGTGACTTTATTTCGTTGTGTTGTGAACTTATGTTTGCTATTTATATTTCGTTGTGTTGTGAACTTATGTTTGCTATTTATATTTCGTTGTGTTGTGAACTTATGTTTGCTATTTATATTTCGTTGTGTTGTGCACTACTGGGCCACCGTAACATACACTGAAAAGTTCATTATTTTTTTTACGTCATATCCCAAAATTCCTTCATAAAACCTTCAACTCTCTGTCGTTCTTCCGCAGCAACTGACCAATCACATCCGTGACACGCTCCCGGCGCTGCGTGCGAAACTGCAGAGCCAGCTGCTCTCCATCGAGAAAGAAGTGGACGAATACAAGAACTTCCGTCCGGACGACCCGTCCCGCAAGACCAAGGCCCTGTTGCAGTCAGTCTCACACTGTCCTCACATCCAACATGCTTTAGATCAGGGGGCAGAGGGGGGATGTGAGGGGGCAGAGGGGGACATGAGGGGGACGTGAGGGGGCAGAGGGGGACGTGAGGGGGCAGAGGGGGACGTGAGGGGGCAGAGGGGGACGTGAGGGGGCAAAGGGGGGCAGAGGGGGACGTGAGGGGGCAGAGGGGGACGTGAGGGGGCAGAGGGGGACGTGAGGGGGCAGAGGGGGCAGAGGGGGACGTGAGGGGGCAGAGGGGGACGTGAGGGGGCAGAGGGGGACGTGAGGGGGCAAAGGGGGGCAGAGGGGGACGTGAGGGGGCAGAGGGGGACGTGAGGGGGCAGAGGGGGACGTGAGGGGGCAGAGGGGGACGTGAGGGGGCAAAGGGGGGCAGAGGGGGGCAGAGGGGGCAGAGGGGGACAGAGTCTTGCCGGTCATTTAATTCAACCCTACCTTAAAATAACAACAAAACTGAGCATGCTTTTCTAGCAGGTGAAAATACCGTAAATACAGGAGACACTCGAAAAATGAGAATATGGTGCAAAAGTTCATTTATTTCAGTAATTCAACTTAAAAGCTGAAACTAATATATTATATAGACTCATTACATGCAAAGTGAGATATTTCAAGCCTTTATTTGTTATAATTGTGATGATTATGGCGTACAGCTTATGAAAACCTTTTCACAATATTCTAATTTTTCGAGTGTCACCTGTACAGGGTAGCAGAGCTCTGAGTCTAAGAGAGGGGGAGACGCCAATCTAAAATGTTTGGGAACCACTGGTTTAGATTAAAGCATCTGCTAAATTAATAAATGAATAAATGAAAATGCAGATGCTGGATCTCCAGTGTGTGTGTGTGTGTGTGTGTGTGTGTTTGTGTGTGTTTCAGGATGGTGCAGCAGTTCTCGGTGGACTTTGAGAAGCGTATCGAGGGATCTGGAGATCAGATAGACACGTATGAGCTCTCAGGAGGAGCCCGCATCAATCGCATCTTCCATGAGCGCTTCCCCTTCGAGCTGGTGAAGGTGTGTGTGTGTGTGTGAGCACTGTCCCCTCAGTGTGTGTGCGTGTGTGTTTTGGCCTACAAGTTTTGGCATGTAGGCCAAAACTTTTCAACATTGATAATAAGAAATGTTTCCTTTAAGTTAATATTTCACTGTTTTACTGTATTTTTGATCAAATAAATGCAGCCTTGCTGAGCAGAAGAGACTTCTTACCAAAATAAATCGATTGACCGATAGTGTTGAATGTCTTCTGCGGGGTTTTTTGCAGCTACAATGTCTACAAAACTTGTACAAAACATGTAAGACTCTGTCACTCGTGAGTTATGGCGCAGGATTGTGTCTCCCTCCGGCCCTTTATAAGTAAAGCATTCCACCTTCCTTTGCCTGGAAACACACACACACACAAACTCACTCACTCTCTCTCTCTCTCTCACACACACACACACACACACACACACTCACTCACTCACTCACTCACTCACTCCCACACACACACACACACACACACACACACACACACACTCACTCACTCACTGACTCACTGACTCACTCACTCACACACTCACTCACTCACTCACTCCCACACACACACACACACACACACACAAACTCACGCAGACACACAAACTCACTCTCACACACACACACACACACACACACAAACTCACTCTCAAACACACACACACACACACACACACACACACACACTCTCTCTCAAACTCATTCACAGACACTCTCTCTCACGCACACACACACACACACACACACACACACACACACTGTCTGCAACAGGAAGTAGCTGATCCACAGATTTGTTTTCTGTAGCTTATAAAAATCACTAGATTCGTTTATCAGTCACGAGTTTCAATGGAGGTCCAGTTACTCGCAGTCGACAGATGGTGAAATAAACTGTCACCTGTAATCCGTGCTGATGTGTAATTCAGTCACATGACCTCTGTCCTCAGATGGAGTTTGATGAGAAGGAGCTGCGCAAGGAGATCAGCTACGCCATCAAGAACATCCACGGCATCAGGCACGTGTGTTTATATCTCTGTCCCGCTCGTGTGTGTCACATGGGGTCAACCTGGGGTCACACATCCAATCACAAACATCTCTGACTTCAGTGTCTCATCCAATCAGAGACCCAGGATGAGGGTTTTGTGATTCGATTCGTGACAGTAGCCGCGTTTCCATTACCCTTCAAATTGCGCAAATTGAAATTGAAAATTGAAAATACGCTCAATGGAAACAAGTAGATTTTGCAAAAACTCACATATATTGCAAAAACGTTTTTACTTTCGCATGAGGCGGTTTTTCAGGCAATTCGAAAAATCTATATTTCGCAAAACTGCAATAGAAACAGTTTTTTAGCATTTATAGCTCACCTGACGTACGTACCGGTCGACTCGTCTTTAAACACGACGTGGTATGTTTGGACAGAAGACGAGACCGAGTTCTTCATTAAACTCATAAAAGACTGGATTCTAAACCACAAAGAAATGCCACAATTTATGAAGATCTTGAAGCAGATATGAGGGAGAAACACTAAGAAACTCCTCATATGTGCCGCTCACTGTTGCGTGGATAAAACGCCTACGTCTCCTACGATTTAAATAACATGGCTAGTGCGATGACTGGGATATATGTAAATTTAAATACGTAAAGACTTATCGCGAGAGGAAACAATGACGTTTCAGTTGCATAACATCGGTTAATGGAAACGTCATTACGCAATAGTTTTTTATCGGCACTTATAAAATATCGCAAAAGTTTTGCGCAAATCTGTAATGGAAACGTGTCTTGTCTGTATGTGTCTCTCCTCGCCTCTCGAATGAACCTCCGTCTGTAGAGTCTTGAAAACATGTGATCTTTGGGCTTCAATAACCAACATGAGGCTTTATTATTGCCACATGTTTTATTTATGATCCTCCTTTTGTCCAACAATCTTTATTATGAGTTTATGTCTCACGGGTCGCGTCAGACGAGAGGGTCGACACTGAAAACACTTCTTTACATTGCTGTTATATGAACATATGCACAGTTTTGTGTTAATGTTAGAGGCTAATGTTAACACACGGAACCGCGTTGTGAAGTTTTATTGTCATATTTGCGTAATGTTTTAGTTTTAGTTGTGTTTTCCCTTATAAGTGATATTTCAGACATGAAATAGTTAAAGGTGCTCTAGGTAGAATTGAGTAACTCTTGTTTTTAGCGACACCGGTGGCCGTTAAGTGAACTGCAGCCACAGTTTTTCGTTCTTTTTTTAGATTGACGTTTATGAATATGTGAATATGTGCTGCTCTTTCCTCTCAATAACACAAACACACACAGAAATGAGAAACATCAGTTCAGAAAGCATCTGATCATAGAGATGTGGAGATCAGCGACAGATGAGCTCATTAAAATCACACTGTTATGACGGTTTGATTATAGAGTATATTTGAGACTATAGACTCTATAGATCTGACTATGTGAGACTGTAGTTTGAATGAATCTCTTTTCTTTGCACGATGCATTGACATTGCAGTCCAGAACGGCTCTTTCAGCATTATCCTGAACACTGTATAAGCATTAGTTTCAGAGACAAGCTAGGAAGTCGGGAGGTCTCATTTTTTAACTTTCATTACAAGCTGTGCATACATTGGCAATTAAAAAGTGATTAATACGTGAAAATTCGTACATATAGCCCTTTTAAATGATTCAATTGGACTTAATTTTATAAGATTTTTTCTTTCTTTCCTTCCTCCGCCCAACCGGTGCTGTTCTCAATTGAGTTGTAGTTGTTTTCCTTATATTTTAGGCTTCATTGATAATCAAATAGAACTTCAATCGATAAAATTTAAACAAACAACAACTTGACAAATATGTTCAACTAACAATTGAGCGTCAGCAGGAGCTCCAGTTTCGAGCCATTGTTTCAGTTCTTCATTCATTACTATGGGCTGGGGAGGGAGTTTGTTGGATTAACGCTCTTCTTTCCACCCAATTTTTTCTTTTCTTTCTCTCCTCTGTCGTTCTTTTCCCGGGCCTGTCCGTTCTCTCTGGTCGGACAGAACTGGGCTCTTCACACCGGACATGGCCTTTGAGACCATTGTGAAAAGGCAGATCTTGAAGACTAAAGAGCCGTGCCAGAAATGTGTGGACATGGTCATTTCTGAGCTAGTCAATACCGTTAGGCAGTGTACTAAGAAGGTAAAGGCCTGGTGGAGGGTTTTTCCGTGTCTCCCATCAACCCAAACTATTGCTGTAATCCACCTGTGACCCCCCAGGGGGATTGTGGGTGTTTATCGTCGTGTATGTTCGTGTGCCTGAGCTTTGGACAGAGGTTCTGGGTGGAATGGCTTTGTGTACAGAGAGCCGTGGACGCTGAGGTTTCAACCGCTGGGTGATCCTAGTTAATCCTTTGTTTACGGTCATTTCGTAAAGAATTAACAGCGTTTTTACTAGGGCTGCACGATATCCAAGACAAATGGAATGGCTTGTTAAATGTGATATTTGATTTATAACTAAAAAACTGAAAATTATATAACAAACTGGAGCTGCACGATTTTGGATAAATTATTTATTACGATCATTTCGTAAAACGTAAGGGTTAAGTGAGCATTAACCTGTTTAACAGCGTTTTTACTAGGGCTGCACGATATTCAAGAAGAATGTGATAGCTTGTTGAATGGGATATTTGATTTACTCAAACATATTTAAACAAATTAAAACATTTAAAAACTGAAAATTACATAACAAACTGGAGCTGCACGAGTCTGGATAAATTGAGAATCACATTTTTTTGGGGTTTAAAATAGAGATCACGATTCTATGGAAGCTTGTTTCTGCCATACAATAAAAAATTAAAAAGGTAATTGCGACATTTTGCGACAAAAAGGTAATTGCGACCTTTTAAATTTTTTATTCTATGACAGAAACAAGCTTCCATAGAATCGTGATCTCTATTTTAAACCAAAAAAGAAATGTGATTCTCAATTTATCCAGATTCGTGCAGCTCCAGTTTGTTATGTAATTTTCAGTTTTTAAATGTTTTAATTTGTTTAAATGTGTTCGCAATTGCAAGTTTAAAAAAAATTCCTAATTCTGACTTTATATCTCGCAATTCTGACTTTATATCTCGCAATTCTGACTTTATATCTCGCAATTCTGACTTTATATCACGCAATTCTGACTATATCTCGCAATTCTGACTTTATATCTCGCAATTCTGACTTTATATCTCGCAATTCTGACTATATATCGCAATTCTGAGAACTAAAGTCAGAATTGCGAGATGGAAACTCGCAATTGTGTGATAAAAAGTCACAATTATCTTTTTTTTTAATTTATTCTGTGGCAGAAACAAACATCCATATGATTCTGAATAGACTAAATATCATAACGTCATTTATTAGAGCTTCTGACAAAATGTTAATTACTGCAGTCTATTTAAAAAATATATTTAGTTCATTTGAATTAATTCTTGAGTGAATGATTCAATGACTCACTCATAGAGACTTCACTTGTTTCATTACTGGATGAATCCTCGTTTTTGAACGAATCTCTTGAATGAATGATTCAATGACTCACTTGTCGCCACCTACTGGTGTAACGACGTAATGATTCAATCTTTATTGGTTAACCCTATTTTCATTGCTACCGATATCAGTGTTAATATCCAAACTATAAGCTTTTATCCCAGAACTTCTGTGATCATTTGAATATTTGTAACACAAAAATAATAATTCTGTGTGACCGAAAATATGCTGTTTTCATATCTATGCATGACAACTGTTTTCTCTGGGTCAGAATGCAGATTTGAATGTTCGCTGTGATCAAAGTTTTATATATACGAATCGTTGACAATTAGGAATAAGATCGTGTGGGTGTTTAAATCAAGATTGTGATCTTTCAAGGCTTTAATCGTGCAGCTCCGTAACCAACACACTACAGACGTTTACCACCAAAACTGACCAACGATTTCATGCCATCTTGACCGGCCGAACCCAGTCTATCCTCTACTATCTGCATCAACATAAACGGATATGCATTGGCGATATTTTCCATAATTTCAATATATTGTGCAGCCCTATTTTTGCCGTTAAAATTAAGATTTAAAAAAAAATTTTTTTTACAGCATAACCGCTCAGAGCAAAGCCGTGCACATCAGCATCCAAACCCCAAGCTAACACTGTTCATCATGAGCTCATCTAGCAGACCTCAGCGTCCAAACACTCTGTTTATTCGAGACAGAAGCTTTGAGGAAGGCAGAGATGTGGCTAACGGCAGTCAGAGATATTGATAAATAAATCCAGTGCAGAAAAACAATGGCAGAAGCTTCTCAAGGACACTTAGGCTAAATCACAAGTCAATTATCCTTTATATGTATAGTGCTTTATACAATAGAAGTTGTTTAAAAGCAGCTTCACAGTAATAAACAGGAAAGTAACAGAATCAATGATGCAAACTTGATCAAATATGAGACTAATTCAAATTCTGCTGTAATTAAAGCAGCTCTAAAAAGACAATAGTGTCATTACTTAGGTACTGTAAATACTATGGTGTACACATATACAAATACCATCATGAAGTAGGATTTACTTTAAAACATTACAAAGAAACTCTAAGTAACACTGAAATAAACAAGACATTTTGAAGTAGAAAGACTGAAATAGTATTTCCTTGTAAAATGTACTCCAATATCTCTCTGATTTACACTATAATGTTTACAGTGTGTTCTATTCACTTTGAACTTCACAACATTAGAGTTTCAAAACTCAATCAATTAGATACAAAAGAAATGCTTCTTGCGATATATAATATTGTCACTGTTGGTTGCAGAAAGAGTATTTGCGAGAGTAACTAAAGGGCTAAACAAGGAACAGGTGAATCAAATCAATCAAACAATGAGTCGCTATGACAACAAATGAGAACATTCTAGAAACCATAGAAACAGGAAACACCACAAACAAAGCGTTTCAAAAGTAAAAGTTGATGAAAATGTTACAACTGAACGCTACAAATATACAGCAAATACCAACTGAGAGATTTTTTATTTTGTCGCAAAATGTAAACGCAAGAAAACAAAAATTGCAACACATTGAAATAAGCATGAAAGACTGAAATAGTTTTTTTTGTGAAACATACTTGCGACTTAAAAAATATTTTTACAGTGTGTTACACTAAAATAAACAATGCAACAAATATTAATGTAACAAAAAACTTTAATGTACACAACTGACCTGAAGAAACCGCTAGATTTCCATTACTGTAATATTCTATTAAATATAATACAATTTTATTATACTATTCTATTTTTATAAATACAGTACTCTCATGTAAAGTTAATGATAAAGAATAAAGAAATGAATTCAGGAAACAATTTCTCACTCTGAAATTGCTAGAAAATGTCACAAAAAACGCAAGTATTGAAATAAACATGAAAGACTGAAATAATGTTTTATTGTAAAACATACTTGCGACTTAAAAAAAGCTTTTTTACAGTGCGTTACACTAAAATAAACAATGCAACAAATATGAATGTAACAAAAACTTGAATGTACACATTTATTTCTGTAATATTCTATTAAATATAATATAATTTTATTATACTATTCTATTTTTATAAATCAGCAACTGTAAAAAAAATCAGCAGGACAGATATATATGTGTATAATATATATATATAAGTGATGCTCGATCATGAATGACGGCTCTCGGACTGCCTTTGGTCTGCGCATCTGCTTTCTGAAGGCTTGGGTCTCGGCCACGGGTCGACTTCTCTTCGGCTCGCTGTCGAATGGCTTGAGGAGAAACCAAATGTCTCACTTCTCTTTCCTCTGTGCTGTCTATCTATCTGCCCTCCAACCCTGTCTATCTGTCATTCCTCCACCTCTTCTCTCTCCATGACTCTTCCTCTGCAGGACGGGCCTGTTCACCCCTGACCTGGCCTTTGAGGCCATAGTGAAAAAGCAGATCCAAAAGCTAAACGGGCCGTGCCTCAAATGTATAGATATGGTTGTGAGCGAGCTCTCCTCCACCATTCACAAATGTAGTGAGAAGGTAAAGAGGAACGAAGCTCCGTTCGTCCACGTCTATCTTAAACGTACGGATAGGCCGATGGCTGGACGTTATGGCAAAAGTCGTAGATGCCGTTTATATTAGGTGGTAATATTATAAATATAATGTTTTGGGTCTGAAACAATCTTAAAGGAAGTATGAGTTTGTTGTCTTCGTTTACTCACACTAATGCCGTTCCAAACCCCTGTAAGTGTGTGAATGATGACAGAACTGTAATGGTTTAGTTAACAATAACATCGGGTGTCTATCAGTGTCTGCATGTGCAGATAAAAATGAAAATTGTGGTAAAAATTGTATATAGAAGTGGCCAGAAGTGATGCCCAGCCGAGGAAAATGCACATCCTTTATTACAAATATTATTAAAGACTTTGTAAGCATATTGCGTTGTTATGCTTGGAGTGGATTGTTTTGTTTGTGATAATAACGCAATGAAACATGATAAGTTGTGCCGACATCGTGGGAAAACACATGCAAAAACAAGAACCAGTGAAATATTAATAACTGATTATGTTGTAGTCAGCTTTTGCAAGGTAAAATAAAACCTGTAGCTGTAGTTTCTTAAACAAATAATTGTGTCAGATAAATACCTGAACCAAGTTTAGTGTTTTGTTCTTCCCTCATATTTAAAATATGAGGAAATTATTTGGTGACACTTTATTTAAGGTGACCTAGTAACATTGTAACAACTCAAATAAGTACTGAGTAATATTAATGAAGTATGTACTTACTTTGGTTTGCTTTAGGATAAGTTACTTGTAATTATGCATAATTTACTGTTGTTATTATTATAGTGTACATGTACTAACGTGTAACTACGTCACCTTAAAATAAAGTGTCACCAAATAATTTCCTCATATTTTTAAGATTTAATCGAATTTTTAGGTTCATTAAAAACAAATATGCCCTCGGGACGTCACTTTTGGCCACTCTACCCTACTATTTTATTAATATGATAGATTATATTATATAGATATTATATATAGCCTTTTTTTGTTGTTGCAATGTGACATTATTTTAATGGCAAGTTTTGATGAGAGAATAAATGAGCCATTTGCTGTCAATCTTCTGGGATTTCCTCTAAATAAAAATGACAAGCACTAAAATTGAAATGAAAACTGCATATATAAAAATAAAAACATTCAAAATATGAATAGATACTAAACTACACTCTAAAAATTCTGGGTTGTTTTAACCCATGTTTGAGTCAAATATGGAACATGGGTTGAAACAACCCAGCATTTTTTAGTGTACGGTGTAGTATAAAAAATACACTGTTACACATAAATCAACATATGCTGTTCTCAAATTTAGCGTCGAACAGATTTATTAGGATTCATACATCAGTCCAGCAACGATCGGTCTATCCTTACCTCTCAGATTTCATCCTGGTTTATTTTGTCTGTCAATTTAATTTACTAAGTATTTGTGTCGTTTTCCACACAACAGTAGCCGTAGACATTTTATCCAAATCTGTTTTTGTATTATTAACGCATGCTCCCTCGTATGGCCCTCTTTTGCGTTGGTTTTTCAGTGTGTTTTTCTGTCGGATGTGTGTGTTTTAGTTCTAGCGTGAGAAATACGCCTCTTGCGTATAATAACTGATGCTCGAGCTGGAAGGTCTTCTTACACCAGCAGACTAACAGTCATACATCTCTGTTTCTCTCTCTCTCTCTCATTCCCTCTCTCTCATATCATTTCATCATACGTGTCCCTCAAAAATACTCTGCTTCTGTGGATTTGGACTGTATGTTTTGAGTTTTGTGTGTGAAAGAAAAAAACAACAACCATATTTTGGCTCATACAAAATAAGAAAACTGGCATTATTTGCTCACCTTCCAAATTCATATGTTGTTGTTTTTTCTAAAGCGCAATATGAGATTTTTTTTAAGAATCTTCAAGCTCCAAAATGGACTCAAAACCCATATAAAAGTATTATATAATTATGATAACATCAGTTAGCATCACGGCATGAATCTTTGTGTGAGGAACCAGATCCAAAATGAAGAGGCAATACTTTACAGTAAGATTCATTAGTTAACATGAACTGCACTTATACAGTATTTATTAATCTTAGTTAATGTTAATTTCAACATTTATTAATAATTTATTAAAATCTTGTTAACATTAGATAATGCACTGTGAACTAACATGAACAGCTGTATTTTTATTAACTAACATTAACAAAGATTAACAAATCCTGTAACAAATGTATTGCTCATGGTCAGTTCATGTTAGTTAATGCATTAACGAATGTTAACTAATGAACCTTATTGTAAAGTGTTGGCAGTTAAGATGTTATTTGCTCAATTCTCAAATCCTGCATATTCAAAAATATCGATTAGTAATAAGGTAGAAAAAACAATAATTCAGTCCGTCCTTTTTGGAGCTTGACACTCGTATAACTTGTTGTATGAGAAAGAGTTGCATGAAGATTTTTCAGAAATTTTCGTGTTGGACTGAAAAAAGAGCAGCATACGTGTTTGGAAGGACGTAATAATGCCAGACGATGTGTTTTACTCACATTAAATGGCTTAATATATGCAGCATGTAGGTGTGCGAGTTCTTCTGAAGGCTGAAGGAACATCAGTGTAAATCCACACATGGACTCGAGTCTTCTCCTCTCGTTCTAATAGTAATCTTCATCTCTGAGCTCGTTTGTTATGCCTGTTCGCTCTAGAAACACTCATTTCTACAGAACCCTGATCATGTGATGTTTCACTGCTAGACGCCCATCACTGCATCCCTGTGTGAACCAAAACACTCTGCTGGTGTAGTTTTTGCGATTGTATGTTTATATGCGTGTGTGTGTGCGTGTGTGTGTGGTTGGGTTGATTTATTTAATTCTACACTGGCTTCAAGTTCCAATGCATCAGCAAGTCACACAGATCCTGACAATTCGGATAACATTTATGTTGCAAAAATTGCAGTATTCAAAATCAAATCACTATTAACTTTCTTAATACTCATACCTGGTCGTATTGTGAATGATTCATCATCATGATTCTTGTGCACAACTCTTGGTATTTGGCTAAATGCTAGGGATGCACGATATATCGGCCACCATATCAGTATCGGCCGATATATGTTCATTTTTAATGTTATCGTTATCGGCCTGATAAGAAAATATGGCCGATATATTAAAGCCGATAAATAATGTATTATTTCCTTCAGCTGAGACACTTCAGATGCGCACTGTTCAACATGATGCTTTTAAATAGCTTGAAATATGATTAAAATCACTTCAAAAAAGGAAAATACACTTTAGTATTTTGTCGGCAAGTCTGTCATATCGGCATTAAAGACATGAGAACATTATAATTGTTTGTTTGAGGCATGACTTTT
The DNA here is from genome assembly GCA_030578255.1 of Tiaroga cobitis. Taxonomy (NCBI): domain Eukaryota; kingdom Metazoa; phylum Chordata; class Actinopteri; order Cypriniformes; family Leuciscidae; genus Tiaroga; species Tiaroga cobitis. Next base: position 59,904,097 of record CM060595.1, on the reverse strand, counting down.
AATGGTGAGACTTTTGTTTTTGTAATCAGGCTCTCAAAAATTCTATAAAAATTTAGATTTATCGGCCGATATATCGGTTATCGGCTTTCAAATAAAAAGAATTATCGGTTGTCGGTATCGGCCAAAATTTTCATATCGGTGCATCCCTAGCTAAATTACTGGACATTGCAAAGCCAAGAGGCTCACAACTAACTATTTTAATGCATTGAACTTTAGAGTCATGTGACATGCTGTATGTTTGTGCACATGGCCTAAAATGAACACTCGCCAAGCGCCAAATACCAGTATATGAAGCGGTGTCAATCCTAGTAAACAGTCGGTTATGTCTTAAGTGAACGTGAACAGTTGAGAAAGTAAACACGTGTCTCAGGATCAGTATATTAGATCCGTGCATTCGCTCTTAAAGGGACAGTAGCCTAATATTCCTGCTGCCGTCTCTCAGGAATGATATAAACACTCACTGCTCTTGGCTGAATAACTTTTGTAACTTTAATAAGGATTCATCTATGTTTAATTTATACAGTGACTAGTGTTATTTAAATTCAATGTTATTCAATTTCTGTACCTTAAAATGTCAGGTGTCACAACTGCCTGTTTTTGCAAAAATAGTTTAATGGCCGGTAAAAAATATTTATGTTTGCTAAATTTTCCCCGGGCATTGGTATGTGTGGCAAAAAGTTAGTTTTAGGCCCTGTCTGTGCAACGAACATGATTGACATGCATGCATAGCCTATATATTGTAAGAATAGTGTTTTTATGTTGATACTGTGATTTCACAGACTTTGCAACAGGTTTTCTCTCAATAATGGCTTAATTTTAGGATCACGCTCATTATTTTCGTCTATCAGTAAGTAGAGGGTGTAGTGATCACCTGTTGCAGACTCAGTGTGTTGGTCGTATGGTTTATTGGCATCACAAACGCGTGTGATTGTGTCACAGTTGGCCCAGTATCCCATGCTGAGAGAGGAGATGGAGCGGATCGT
>CM060595.1:59895614-59898114 GCA_030578255.1 Tiaroga cobitis | reverse complement strand
GCCAGAGTTGCTGGTGAGCAAAACGTTAAGGTCAAGCCCTGCTTGTGTATATACAGTCGAACCTAAATGTATCCAGACTCCTTCAACATCTCACATTATCACAGTTTATTCGCTATAGTTTACAAAATGCTAATAAAATATGACAAGAATCAGTGGATATTTGACTGGTTTCGTCCGTCCTTCTGTTAGACTCTCACACATTAGTTATGTTGAATATCTGTCAGCTGTTAAATTTAACTACACAATTAGATAATACTAGTTTAGCTCAACCAGTGACCAAGCAATGCTTCATGTTGTTCAGTGTGTGTGTAAAAAGAGCATTAGCAATTACAGAAAACACACTTCAGCAAAACATCATCAGCTCAAAGTGGAGGAATCATTTCTGCTCCCAAATAGTTTTATTTACTGTATGAAGAATATTTGGATCTAATATCTCAGTTTACTTTATTTTGCTCTCCTCACTTACATAAATGAACTATAGTGTCCTGCACACACTAGAAACAAAAAAAAGTATATCTGGTGGTGTCTGATTAATGTTTGGTTTGACTGTATATGTTTGGGGTTTATAAGTGTTCATCAGATTCTTGTGTGTGTCGTAACACTGAGCATTATGCAGTGACACACACACACACACGTCGTCTGTGTGTTCCAGGTGATCAGGAAGGGGTGGCTGACCATCAATAACATCGGCATCATGAAGGGCGGCGCTAAAGAGTACTGGTTTGTGCTGACGGCCGAATCGCTGTCCTGGTACAAGGATGACGAGGTGAGACGTTTGCCAAGTTTTTGGTTTCAGTTTTGGGTCGTTTAGGATCTTCAAACCAAACAAATGTTTATTTATTTCTACATAACTCTTCAGTGTGCCGCAGTCATTCTGAACCAGTGATCAAGTTTCTGACAATTCTGCATGGATGGGAACATTTTTAAATTGTTCATGTATTTACTACTTTAATTGTGACTACATTAGTATGTAATTATTTGTCCCATTTTATTTAAATGATTTAGCACTTTTTAAACTTTTTTTAAATGCCATAGATTGTGTATGACAGATAGGATCATCATTTATTATGCATATACAGTAGAAACTCGAAAAATGAGAATATTGTGCAAAAGTTCATTTATTTCAGTAATTCAACTTAAAAGGTGAAACTAATATATTATATAGACTCATTACATGCAAAGTGAGATATTTCAAGCCTTTGTTATAATTGTGATGATTATGGCTTACAGCTTATGAAAACCTTTTCACAATATTCTAATTTTGAATTTGGGGTTTTCATAAGCTGTAAGACATAATCATCACAATTATAACAAATAAAGGCTTGAAATATCTCACTTTGCATGTAATGAGTCTATATAATATATTAGTTTCACCTTTTAAATTGAATTACTGAAATAAATGAACTTCATCGAGTTTCACCTGTATATGATTATAAACAATAAATTAATAGCATTCATTATAATCTATTAATTCATCCATCTAATAACATCTACAAATATAATAGTTTCCTGTCTACCAAGTTCTGACAATGAATTGAATATTATATTAAGAGATGATCTAAATAAATAAAAACAATAGGCCTATACCTTTAAAAGCACGCAATCACGCGCAACTATACCATGGTCACTTGCCAAATAACACATTTTTAAAACATTAGTTTAGATTTCGATAGTAAAACTAATTAAAATACAAAGTTTTTACAAACAATAACTTGGTTTCCCTGGTTACACCTGACGGTTTATTTAGCAACCGGAGATATTTATAGTCGTAGAACCCTTCAGTTTAGCTAACTAGGCCGTGTGTCCATCAAAGCGTTTTTCCACGCGCCTGGCGTATGTTTTCAATTGTTTTCAGTGGGAGCGCCGCGTTTTTAGAACGCCATGAGCGTAACGAGGCGCTGAACGTTTTTTTCAGGCTGACGCACTGAGAGCTCGCCGTTTTTAAGCCTGGTTCACACGGCAGGATAATTAGGCTGATTTTAGCCCCGATTTACCCCTTCCGACAATCTTAAGGATGCTCCAATTATCGTAAAATAATCTGATCAGATATTCCTGCCGTGTGTGGTGTGTTAAGAGTGCTCTCGTCTGCTCGGAAGGACGTCGGGACCGCTCCGATCTCAAATCTGGGATATCCAACATGTTGGATTTATTTGGCCCGATTTCTCCTCGTGTGTGGTGTCCCCCGGGGACAGACGAGCACGCAACCTGTGGACTGTGGCGTGTAGCCAATCAGAAAGCGAGGTGACGAGGCGCAGAGGAAGCACCGGGAAACAAAATCAAAACAGCCGTCCATGCTCGTGTTGTCTCCACTTCTTTGACCATCGCCTTTTCTTTTGATAACGTTTTTTTTTTTTTTCGGTTAAAAACAAACTACAAACTATCGCCACTGAATCCTCTTCGTCCGCCATGATTGTTTACTCTGAAGTCACGTTTGATCTCGAGGGATTTTGCGAGATTTTCCGTCTGATCTGGGAATGCTCTGGAGTCAAATCGGTTCGTG
>CM060595.1:59810614-59888114 GCA_030578255.1 Tiaroga cobitis | reverse complement strand
GTGTCCTTTCTCACTGACCTCAGGAATAACTTCATCACATCTGATGATCTTAACCTTTATCTTCTAAGTTCTGCTGTACAATTAACAACAGATCAGCTGGAAATATGAATCACATCTAAACTAAAAAACATCATCAAAACTCGACGTTTAAAAGAATATACTGCACCTCATCCTCCAGGTTTTGTCCTCCTGAGTGTCACTTTTCCCAGTATTTCTCAGTTTTGTAGTGAGACTTTGAATGTCTCGGCTGCAGATTCTTCATATTTCCCCCATGGTTCCCGGACACACTCCCTCATCCAGCCGGCGTGTGAGAAGCGCCTCGATGCGTGGACGCGCAGGCTTGACGTGGCACACGACTGGTCACTAACTTCCCCAGTGAGCGAGTGGAGGAGCTGAGAGGAGAAAGAGGCGGGGCTTAGTTCCTCTTCCCGCCTCGTCTGGGTTTCTGTCCTGCTTTCTTTGGGGTGGCAGCAGGAAGTTGATGGTCAAAGGTCAACAGGAAGTGAAGCGCATTAATTTGCCGCATGTGTTGTGTCATTTTCGGGGAGGGGGTCGGGGGGGTGTAGCGGGATCGTTTCGGGTGGAAAATGCGCATGTGTGTGTCTGTGTGTGTGAGTGTCTGTGTGTGTGAGTGTCTGTGTGTGTGAGTGTCTGTGTGTGTGTGTGTGTGTGTGTGAGAGAGTGAGTGAGTGAGTGTGTGTCACTGGTCCATGGTTCTGTACATGTATTTGACTGCATCTATAGTATTTATGTCCTGGTTAATTCTTAAATTAAAACGATGTCCCTGTAAATTATTTTTAGCGGGATCGTTTTGGGTGGAAAATGCGCATGTGTGAGTGTGTGTGTGTGTGTAAGGGAGTGTGTGTGTGTGTATGAGTGATGTATGAGTGTGTGTGTGTGAGTATGAGTGATGTGTGTGTGTGTGTGGGTATGAGTGATGTGTGTGTGTGTGTGTGTGTGTGTGAGGGAGTGTGTGTGAGGTGTGTGTGTGTGAGTATGAGTGATGTGTGTGTGTGTGTGGGTATGAGTGATGTGTGTGTGTGTGTGTGTGTGTGTGAGGGAGTGTGTGTGAGTATGAGTGATGTGTGAGTGTGAGTGAGTGTGTGTGAGTGATTTTGTGAGTGAGTGTGTGTGTGTGAGTGATTTTGTGAGTGAGTGAGTGAGTGAGTGAGTGTGTGTGTGTGTGAGTGTGTGTGTGAGTGAGTGAGTGTGCGTGTGAGTGAGTGAATGTGAGTGTGTGTGTGTTTGAGTGATTGTGTGAGTATGTGTGAGTGTGAGAGTGTATGTGTGAGTGTGTGTGTGTGAGTAAATGTGTGAGTGAGTGAGTGTATGTGAGTATGTGTGTGTCAGAGAGTGTGTGAGTGAGTGTGTGTGTGTGTGAGTGAGTGACCGTGTGAGTGAGTAAGTGTATGTGAGAGTGTGTGAGAGAGTGTATGTGTGTGTGTGTGAGAGAGTGTATGTGTGAGTGTGAGAGTGAGTGAATGTGTGTGTGAGTGTGTGTATGTGAGAGTGTGTGTGAGAGTTGCGTGGCTTTGTAGCGCTGCAGGAATGTCGGAGTTTCTTGGCATGACGGTGGGCCTATAATAACTCCAGATGTGCGGGACTGTGTTTTTCCTTCTGAAGCCGATTTCCTTTCCCTGTCCGGCGTGAATAAAGAGGCCTTTATGCTGGACGACCCCCCCCCCCCCGTTCTCCCACACACACACACGTAGACTTTGGGCAACTAAGTCAAAATCAGGACCAGATTTGATGTGGGAGGCAACAGAGATCGACCCACATAAAGGCGCTCATCACGAGTCCGCAAAACTACCAACCCGCTCCAGTCTTCATCAACTCTGTTAAAGTGATTCTCCTGAAGTGTGAGAATGGAAATAGTGAAAACCTTATGATAATCTTACTAGTTACACTGCAGTTTAAAAGTTTTTGATCGAGAGGTTTTTAAGGTTTTTAAAAGAAGTCTCTTCTGCTCACCAAGGCTGCATTTATTTGATAAAAAAAAGAAAAAAAAAAAGAAAAAAAGAAAAGAAAAGAGTAATATAGTGAAATATTATTCTAAATGTAAATCATCTGTTTTCTATGTGAATATACAGTAAAGTGTAATTTATTCCTGTGAATGTTCAGCATCATTACTCCAGTCTTCAGTGTCACATGATCCTCCAGAAATCACTCTAATATGAGGATCTGATGCTCAAGAAACATTTATGATTATTATCAGTGTTGAAAACAGGTGTGGACATTTTTATTTTAGAATATTTTGAGGAATAGAAAGTTCAGAGGAGCAGCATTAATCTGAAATAGAAGCTTTTGTAACATTAAACACTACCGTTCAAAAGTTCGGGGTCAGTGAGAATTTTTATTTTATTTTTGGGGGGAAATAAATATGAGACGACAACACTTTTTTATTCATCAAGGATGAATTAAATTGATCAAAAGTGACAGTAAAGACATTTATATTGTTAAAAAAGGTTCTATTTCAGATAAATGTTGTTCTTTTGAACTTTACAGCTGATTTACGTTGTAATAATATTTCACAATATTACTGTGTTTTGTAATCACAGCCTTGGTGAGCAGAAGAGACTTCTTTTAAAAACATAAAAAATCTTACCGATCAAAAAGCTTTAAACGGCAGTGTACTGTAGGTTTACTTGAAGATGATAAACTACACCTCTAATACTGAGCATTAAAGCTCAACATGTGTGTTTTCAGCGCTTGTGCTCCAGACGTGAAGTACAGGAAAAAAGCATTGCTAGGTGGTTTTTATAATGTAAAAATCTGGCCGTTTCAGATTCCTTTTTCTACATTTAATCTCCACCCGTTCTTGTGGTGTGCATTGATGTGGTGTGTGTGTGTGTGTGTGTGTGAGTCACGGGAGGAGCTCTGGGTGGCGACTGTGTTTGCTTTAGCTACGGTTTCTCCTCTCGGACCCGAGCGAGGAGCTGGCTCAGCAGGACTGACTGTTGCACTGCAAAAAAAAAACATTCGTTGTGGATATTTTTGTCTTGTTTTAAGCACGTTTGCATATTTTACCTGGAAAATTAAAAGTGGAAATCTAAACGTGTTAAATTTGTTAGTGCATATAATTAATAATAAATTAAAATGATTATTTTTAAACATGGATAAACTGGATAATTTAAATCCATGGATTTAAACTGGATAATTCACCAAACTTTTTTTGTGTGAAAAATTAAATCAACAAATTTAAAGGTCAAGTCAAGTCATCTTCATTTATATAGCGCTTTTAACAATGGATTGTTTTTAAAGCAGCTTTACAGAGATAAACATATAATTTAAGGTAACAGAGATTGTTTTGGCTTTATAGCGGTTCTTGAATAATGTTATTTCCAGCTAAAGTTAGTTTTGATTGATTCACCTCCGTTGAAATGATCATTTGTTATTAAATTAGGGGCCGCTAAGACGACGCCGTTCTCTCTAAACAGACTTTAAACTGAACCTGTGATTAACGCTGACGGCGTTCACATGCTCATTCAGAATTGATTCTATAGTTATGTGCTTTTGAAAATATGTGCGCAGGTTTATAATTCATACAACCCATGCCTAAACAAACTACTTGTCTTGCCTATAAATTTTGATACAGAATTTGTTTTATTTGATCACTTCGGGGTACGCGAGCCGGATTATCAACAACGCTTCATCTGTAGAGTGGGAAAGGGATCCTCCATAGGGAGAGGATAGTGGACACTTCAGCACTGCATTGTCATCGGGTCCAGGCGGATCTCCTTCGTCAGATCTGGACACGGCCTGGATCCGGCAGGCTGCGGGAAAACCTCGGGATAAACAAAGACACTAATATAAGCGTAGATGCCATTCTTCTTATGATGTAGCGAGTACATCAAGATTTAAGGGAAGTGTTCCCAGTTCCGGCTGACCTAATCTAAGCAGCCTAACATTGAATTATAGAAGTCTATAGTGTGTTATGTGTATGCTAGGTCAAAGAGATGTGTTTTTAGTCTAGCTTTGAACTGACAGAGTGTGTCTGCTTCCCGGACAATGGTAGGAAGACTGTTCCAAAGTTTTGGTGCTAAATAGGAAAAGGATCTACCGCCTGCAGTCGATTTAGATATTCTAGGTATTATCAACTGGCCGGAATTTTGAGATCGCAATAGACGTGAAGGACTATAATACGTTAAGAGCTCGCTCAAGTACTGCGGAGCTAAACCATTTAGTGCTTTGTAGGTAATCAACAATATTTTAAAATGTATACAATGTTTAATAGGGAGCCAATGCAGTGTTGACAGAACCGGGCTAATATGGTCATATTTCCTGGTTCTGGTAAGAACTCGAGCTGCGGCGTTTTGAACTAGCTGTAGTTTATTTATTAAGCGTGCAGGGCAACCACCCAGTAGAGCATTACAATAATCTAGCCTTGAGGTCATGAACGCATGGACTAATTGTTCCGCATTTCCCAATGAGAGCATATGGCGTATTTTAGATATATTTTTAAGATGGAAAAATGCAGTTTTACAGATACTAGACACGTGGCTTTCAAATTTCAAATTTAACAGTGAATATTACGGAAGCGTATTGCATTCACTTGAGGAAAAAAAATCTACTCTGTTTTTCTGAATTAACAAGTTAATTATCTAGGGCTGGACCCGAATATTCGTTCGGTGAGTTGGTATTCGATTTGAAAATGTAACATTCGAATATTATTTTTTTTGTTCGTTTTTTTGCACACCTGGCATCCCCCTCGAAACGTTCTCATTCGCGCTTGAATATGTTTTACACTACACAATCTGGTGAAATATAATACTTAACATATAACTTCGTTATAGCTACTTAATAAATATATTCTTCTTGGACTACTAAAAGTGTTCCTGCAACGGGAGTATTCTCTGGCTAGAGCGCAGAACAGCGGAGTGTGTGTGGACAGAAGTGCATGCCTGAGCTTGTGTTTTGGGTTAAGCTGCGTTGCTCTGACATTGTGGAACATAGAATAATAGAAACAAAATGTATTATCTTTTTACCCGTTATTATGAATCTAAATTAATCTACTGCTGAAATATAAATTGAAATTTGTGAGGTTGTTATTGAAATTGTTATTGCTACCGTGTTCTTTATTTAGGCTATTACAGTTCGTTCGTTTATTTTTCGTTTTTCTTTATTTAAATTTTCGTTTTTCTATATTTAAATTTAGTTTTTATTTACTTAAATTTCGTTTTTATTTATTAAAATTTTGTTTTTATTTATTTAAATTTTGTTTTTATTTATTAAAATTTCCTTTTTATTTATTTAAATCTACCCTACTTTGTCAGTGAGAAAAATATTATTATAAGACTATACCTTATTAAAAATATTGCTTAAGTTAAAAGACCTGTGTGTGTGTTTTATATCACTAGTGCGTGCAGTGTCCGCTCTCGGAGCATATAAGCTCTGCTCGCGTGAGGCGCGCACGCTTCACGCTTGCGCTGTTCTGTAGTTTATTCATTCTGTCGCGTCTCTCCTGTCTATCTATATTGCACCAGATATGACACTGCACTCCTTGTGAAGTCGTTTGGATGAACGGTTCTCGAAATAATCAAAATGCAAACGGACAGACAGACATATAGAGATTCCGAAGCTTCGAATATTCGATCTTCATTACTACCGAAGCTTCGAAGCTCCAAAAATGGTATTCGGACCAGCCCTATAATTATCTCAGAATTCCGAGATAATTTTTCATGGAAAAAGGTGTATGCTCTGTTTTTCTGAATTAATGACTTAATTATCTAAAAAGTAACTCAGAGCTGAGTAACTCATTAATTCAGAAAAACAGAGTGAAAAAAATGTTTTTCAAGAAAAATGTATCTCATAATTCTGAGATAATTAACTCGTTAATTCAGAAAAACAGAGTAGATTTGTTTTCTTCAAGTAAATGCAAAACGCTTCCGTAGAATATGCATATGATTAATTAAAATAATCATAAATTAAATAAACGACATTAAAAAATATTTTTTTAAATCATTTTAACTGGAAAATTCCCAAACAAAACATTTTGAAAAATGAAATTAACAAATTAAGATGTCAAATTTAACAGTGAATATGCATATGATTAATTAAATTAATCATAAATTAAATAAAAAGCAATACATTTTTTTTTTTACATTTTAACTGGAAAATTCCCAAACAAAACGTTTTGAAAAATTAAATAAATTAAGATGTCAAATTTAACAGTGAATACGCATATGATTAAGTGAATGATAAATTAAATAAACAGTATTAATTTAATTGTTAATTTTTTTAAAAACATTTTAACTGGAAAATTCTGTAATTTTTTTTTAAAAATTAAATGAACACATTTAGATGTCAGATTTAACAGTGAATATGCATATGATTAATTAAGTGAATGATAAATGAAATAAACAGTACTCATTTAATTGTTAATATTTTTTAAAAATGTTTTAACTGGAAAATTCACAAACAAAATTTTTTATTTAATTGAAATTAAACCAATGTAGCAGATTTTAGACCTAAAATTGAACAGATTAGTGCGTATGATTAAATTAATAAATTAAATAAACATTTTTCAGTTTTTCATCATGCAAATTGAATTTTCCAATTAAATTATGTAAACATCTACAAAACAATAAGGATCTTTACTTGGAAAACAAACTTTTTTCAGTTTTTTTTTTTATTTTGCTCATGTAAATGGATTAATTTATTATTAGTTTATATAATCACATGCACTGTTGGGTTAAGTTAGACCCTTTTTCTATAAAAAAAAAGTTTTATTTGAAATCTGGTTTGTGAATTTAGCAAATAATACATGCAATGCATCAATCCAGTGCAACTCTAATGCAGCTCTCAGTTAATACAGTTGAAGTGATCCCTCCCCCTACATACGCTCACAAAATCCTGTGGGAAACACTGTATTATTACATTAATATACCGGTATTTAGCATGAGAGAATGGAAATTTTGAAAACTCTCAAAGACGCTTCACGGCCATGTTTCTACTGTGAAGAAGCAGAAAAAGCCTCTGTTTGCGACTCCATCGTCCTCTCATTAAACTTCGGGAACATATATGCCCTTTATGATAGAGTTCAGCTCATTTTGGCTACGTTTTATTTCCGTCTGTGAACCCAAACACACTCTAAAGTCTTTCATGAACAGATGAAACGTTTACCTTGAACGCAATGCAAGTCGCTTCCTATATAAGCATCCACATCAGTGGCTACGTTTACATGCACAACTTTTGTTTCAATCATTGATGAATCTGAACGGAGTGTATGAACGCTAAACATGTGATCGGGTTGATGTGCGCGTTTATATTTCACAAACTTCAAATGGGAATATATTGTTTGACATGCGCACATGGCGCAAATATACAGTTTCCCGCTGTTTGACTTAATTTTTATCAATTTCTGATCATAATTTGGAGAAAATTAGCATATGAACCGTTTATATTTATTTTAGAGAGTTTTAGAAAGACGAGACACTCATTTATATGACACTATATTCAACATTAATGACTCGTTCCGCGCGTCATACGCTATTAACGCCATTGCACATTAACGCTATTAACGCTTTCAGTTTCGGTCTTCAATCTGATCAAGTGTTTACATGTCCTCTCGATCGGATTAGAAAAGAAATAAAAAAAACCAATTCGGATCTACGTCAACATGAATCCAGACACATTTGAAAACAGCGTTTCCGTTTAAAAACGCTCTCCGTCCACACTAGCGTTTTCAGGTGTTTTTCTATGAAAAAGCTGACATTCGTCTGCGTAATAATGAGTAGACCGTGTTAACTTCCGCGAATGATAAGCCTTCCGCATTTGAGTGCAAATCTATAGCATTTTACCGCAAAACAGAGAAATGCTACTTTACCCTATCTAATGATATACAAATCTCCCAGCAAACACAGAACGTTCCCCTAACGTTCCCGTATGGTTCCCATTTGGTTATTTTTTGAGAACCAAACGAGAACGTTCCAGGAACGTTCCCTGTAGGTTCTTTTTAGGTTCTATTTTATAACCTAAAGGGAACGTTCCCAGAACGTTTCCTGCAGGTTTTTTTTAGGTTTTATTTTCCAAATAGGTTCCCGGAACGTTCCCCTAACCTTAAGGGGACGTTCTATTTACGTTAAGAAAACTTTCCTGGAGAACCAATAGGGAACATTCTGGGAACGTTCCCAGAACGTTCTGGGAACCAAAAACTAACGTTCCCAGAACGTTCCCAGAACATAAAATTGTTAGCTGGGCTGTTGGTGTGTGAACCAATCACAGACCAATATAAAACAAACAATGAGGAACGTAAAAAAGGGGAGGTTTGGAATAAATCCCACGCGTCTTCCCAGACACAACCTTTTATATACAGCCTTCGGACACAACACATTTGTTCCGATTCCGATTCTAGTATCGGAAATGCCGGTGATACCAATAAAAGTTCTGGCATCGGTATCGGCGAGTACTTCTACCCATGTACAGATCCGATACCCTTTTCTTAAACAATAACTAGTTATGCACGCTAGCTTTGCTTAACGCTGCAAATCGGAGATCAACTCTTCTTCGCTGCTCTAAACAGCGGTTGCTTGTGGCGTTTAGATTGGCTGTTGCCACAAGCAAGCACTGTTTAGAGCAGCGAATAAGAAAGCGCGCGCTAGCAGTGTGTCCGCTGTTCGGCAGTGTTTAAAGGTCCCGTTCTTCGTGATCCCATGTTTTAAACTTTAGTTAGTGTGTAATGTTGTTGTTAGAGTATAAATAATATCTGTAAAATTATAAAGCTCAAAGTTCAATGCCAAGCGAGATATTTTATTTAACAGAAGTAGCCTACATCGAACAGCCCGTTTGGACTACATCCCTCTACTTCCTTCTTTAATGACGTCAATAGAACAGTTTTTTGACTAACGTCCGCCCACAGGAATGCTCCCTCGACTCGCGCACTTATAACTTAGTGTTTACGCAGCTCTTACAGTGATTTTCTGAAGTAAAACTGACGCTTCATCTTTTGTGTGATGTAAAATAAACTTTATTAAACTCATCAGTATATGTTTGATTATCATTCGGACCTGGTCCGATACAGCAGACTTGTAGGATATTAATAAATAATGGATACATACAAGCAGATGACAAATACGTTATAATAACCGTAATTAAACTACTAAACTATACCTGTTCCATCTCTATACAGCACTCTGACTCTGTAGGCATTATTGTCCGACTCGAAATGAACACCGTTACTGAGAGTTTCTGATATTATCATCATTCCGTGAGATGAAATTGTCCTGAGAGACCGAGCGCGAGCTCATGTAGCTCCGCCCCCTGTGCCAGCAGCAGTAGCTTATTTGCATTTAAAGGGCACACACTAAAACAGCTCGTTTTTCTGAGCCCCAAAAAATTACAATTTAAACATGCTGTAAAAAATGATCTGTTGGGTATATTGAGCGGAAACTTCACATACACATTCTGGGGACATCAGAGACTTATTTTACATCTTGTGAAAAGGGGCATAATACGGGACCTTTAAGACTGGACCAACCAGCCAGTAAAACGGCGACATGTCTCATATGCCTTTCTGCAATTTCGAGGGGTGGCACAAGATAGCAGCTTCAACACTTAATAAAGCATATGAAGACGCGTCACCCGATGGCAAGGGCAGAGAAGGATGAGCGCGCCAGAATCAACAATCTCTGAAAGCTTCATTCAAACGAAGAGAAACGTTTTCAAAAGACGAGCCAACGAGCGATTAATATAACCCACAAAATTATCGAGTTTATCGTTCTGGATGACCAGCCGCTGTCAAAACTGAAATGCCGTGTATTTAACTAAATTGTTTCTGGACATTAAGTTATAAAGAGGTTATGTTCTTATATTATTCATATAGAATTTTTTTTAGATTCCTAGATTTATTTGTTGCACTTTTTTTACACAGTTATATAAAATATCTTTTTCAGTTTAAAGTATTAGATGTGTGGCTGCATTTTAAGTTCTTTTTCACTTAAGAAAAATAAATAATATATTGCAGTGAAATGTATGTCAGATAATAAAAATACTCTAGTCCACTGTATGTATTTGTTCATGTTTAATTAAGGGAGAAGTCTGAAGCACGCCATAAAATAATTAGAGATGCACCGATTGATCGGCGCCGAGTCTATTTCTGCTACGCTGCTCACGCTCAATTAAAGTGAAAGCACACTTTTGATGGACAAAATGAATATGATTTCACACAAAAGTGCCCAAAATGCACAGAATTTACATGTCTGGTGTGTTTTAACAAGAACTGGAATATATGTCAGAAAAGAAAATGATTTTTCTTTTTGAAATGAACACATTTTTTTAGTTGGCTATTGGATGTGAAAAGAAGGAAATGGTTCTTCCATAACACTGCACTTTAGATGTGTGTGAATTTCCCACACCAGGAGTCATTTATATAGTCCTATTTTATAGCGATTACTGTTCAAAGGTAGCCTGGTTTAAACCAGACCATTCTCAGTTGTAACTTGAGTTATGGTCTGGCAAAGCTTCATAGACAAATCATTTCCAAAGGGGCGTCACCAACGGACGTAGCTCAAATGCCTCTGGGCGCAATTGGATAGACCTAAAACCAATCAGAGCGCTGAAGGAGATGACGTATGCAGAGCTACGTTCGCTTCATCTGTTATAGAACAACTTGAATAAACGAGCAGACACTGATTAGCTACTTGCGCTACGTTTATTTAAAATTAACAACAAGACAACTAGAAGTGAATGTGCTTTCCATTAAATAAATCACACGCAGTAAACAAAACCTTAACAAATAAAACTTTGCAATGAACTTTGCAATTTAGACGCGCAAACCGGGTGCTGGTGCGGTGAGACGTAGCTTACATGCTCGGGCAGATTCGACTTGAAGTCGTTCATCCTTGGACGCGCGCGCGCGCTGTTACAAGAAAAGCCGTGCACACAGCCAAGCGAAATGGTCTTGCCGGTCTTGCGCACCCAATGCGTCATTTTTGCCGCGCGCACTTTCGCGCTCGTGCGGACGCGTCGAGTATAAACAAGGCTTTACTCCGTGTCAGCGCGCGCTCTGATCGGTAAAGGGGCACAGACCTCTCCCGAATCATCTCCTGCGAAGCACCACTAACTCCGCCTCCGTTTCCCTCGGAAGCTGATATTAGTATTTAAACATTATCTATGATAAAAAATATGTTTGTGAAAAAAATATTTTAATAACATGGTTTTGGCGGTTACAGAGTTCTAATGACGTCACACCCCTGGTTCCACGGCGGCATCCATCTTTGTTTATGTACAAAATCTGCTTCACCGTCGCTGTCCTGTCGTCATCGTGTAAAGCCCGCCCCAACGCTTCTGATTGGTGCCTCGATTTCGACGGATTGGAAATGGGCTTGAATGAGCTCTTTGCCAGACTAACTTGCAGAGCAAATCTAAATTTGCCGGAAGTTGTCTGGTTTTTCCCAGGCTAATTCAAAGGGGAATCAATATTTGATGTAAAATACCTTATTCATTATGGCTTACTCTTTTTATATAATAAAAAACAAAAAATTTGAACTTCCGTTTTTGTATTACTTGGTGATATATCACACCAGAGCACATACAAGTGTCTCAAGAAGTGTATTGCCAAAGCATCCACATTGTAGCTGAGAGTCTATAGAATCCAGAAATATGACTCTCTTCAATCTGCTATGTTGCTTCTAAACACCGGTAACACCGACTATCGTAGCAAGCCTAATGTATAGTCAGTGTTTGCCCTTGGCACTGGGGGGGTCGACGTCGTCCTTGTGTGAGGCGTTTGCCTGCAGACTTTAAAGCGGGACACTGAGGGGTTAATGTGTTTAACATGCCTGAGCCGTCGCTGCTGTAGACATTAGTGTGTGTTCAGAGGGTTTGGGACGATCAATTCAAACCAGACCTTCTCTTTCTTTTCGTACGGCTTGAACCATAGACGGAATTTTTTCTTTATAATCATATTAGCTCGGCAAAAGGCCTTTGGCTTTACGATGCAGGGGGGAAATCTAGTTTTTTCTTTCTGTAGCGTGTCAGTGTTTTCATAGGAGCTTTTCCAAATGCTACATCACTGCATTTACTTTGCATTCAATTGCACAGACAGTCGTATATTTTATTTCAGTTTGTTTGGATGGCTTGAGTAAATTAACTCTATTCATGCGCTTTTTTGTATGGCAAAATATTTCAATAACAAATATCAGCTTTCTGTCTTTTTTTGTTCTTGACAAGGCTATTTCAGTCAGTCTCAGATCCTAGGGCCCTATATATGTACTCCGTTTAATTTTTTTCCCCCAAATTCCAGGTTTTTCTTTTCGGTTTTACTTTTTCTGGATTACTTTCTTTTTTTTTCTTTCTTTTTTTTTACTTTATTTTAATAGTAAAAATATTTTTTAGTAAGCATTAAAAGCATTTTTATAGTAAATAATTAAACTTTTTTACAATTTAACAACAATTTATTAAAGTTTTAACAAACAATACATGTTTTAAAATGCATTTTTTTTTCTTCTCAAATTTAGTTTTATTTAGTTTTAAATTTTCTGGATTCCATTTTAATGGCTTAATTAAATTGTAATAATTAAAAAAGCATGTCTAATTAATTGAATGAATAAAACAATTTATTAAGTGAAAATTAAGGGTTTTTTTAATTCAGAAATTCTGTGTTGTGTATTTACATTTTTCTGGAAAATGAATGAAAAGCATATAACATTAGCTAATGTAATTTCTCTTTTAATCATATGAAATTAAACTTTGTCAAACAAAGAGCTTTACTGTTTAACCCTCTGGGGTCGGCAATCACGCCGGCGTGATCTGCTCACTTTTTTTCTTATCAGTGCAAAACAAACTCAAAATACTTTGTTGATTTTGATCTTACATATAAGTGTTACACATCATTCAATACTGTTAAATGTCTTCTTTTTTGTGTGTACACCCTTATTAACATCAAAACCTTGTGTTTTTGTAAAATAAATCAAATAAACAGGGTGCGCTTTCAGCTCACACTGTCTCCGCAAAAATCTTTCTGAAACGCGTCCGAAAAATGAACTGTAACTCAATAAATACTCGTCACACAGACACGAAAGATTTCTCTTTATGAAGCTGAAATTCTCTTCTTTTAAATGAAGTAACTTATATAAAAAAGCAACTATTCTCAGTTGATGTAATCTGTATGAAAAGAGAGAGATGTCGGTCTTTTTCCTTTCACCTAATTATAGCGTATGACGTGTTAATGTGACCACGCCCACTGAGAGCGCGCGCTATTCAAACGTTAATGTTGAGGCAAGCCATGAAAACGCCCACATCAGAACGCGCTAACCTCTCGTCTTGCTGCGCAGTGAGGAATAATTCCTGGAAAAGTTAACTCAGTTAATTCAGCTTATGTAGTAAGTCATTTATTCTTAAGTGCTTTGTTCTAATCGTGTTATTGAATAGTGTCTGTAAACTGCACAAAGACTGTTTAAATTTTAAATGCGTGTCTGTGTGCGAATGAATGGACGAATTCACAGACACGCACGCGCTGTGCGTTCATTCACTCTCGCTCCTACATTAGTAAGACTACTGAGATTTGTTCTAATCGCAATATAGAATAGTATCTGTTAAACCAAAAAGACTGTTTAAATATGAATCGGGTGTCTGGGTGTGTGAACAAACGAACGCACAGATGCATAGCCTACTGTTACAGACGAAATAGATTAGAACGTTTTTACTATAAAATAGACATCAAATAAGCTTTAGTTAGACAGTTTCTGCTCATATGTTAAATATATAGTAGCCTATGTTTTGTAAAAAATAAACTAATCAACTGTTATCCAATGCAAGCTTATAATAGCCTACTTTATATGGAAAAAACGTTCTTTTCAAGATGTTTCCAACTCTAACTTTGAACCAATTCTATACAATGACCCATATAACCTATTTGACCAGGATTTGTTTCCAGGTATGACTAAAAATGGGTTTTTGACTTTCATTTATATTTTGATTATATGAAGAGTTCAGATGCAAAAGCCTCTAGTGCCATTTGAAATTTTCTTCTAGAATGATAATTTTTATCAAGCTTGTACATTTTAAGTTCAGTAATTTCAGTTAAATGACAATTATTAGGTAATCTTCATTGCCATTTAAGTGAAATTACTGAACTTAAATATACAAGCTTGATAAAAATTATTATTCTAGAAGAAAATTTCAAATGGCACTTAGAGGCTTTTGCATCTGAACTCTTCATATATATATATATATATATGTGTATGTATGTATGTATGTATGTATGTTGTCCTTTAAATTTTTGCTTGTGTGACATCTGAATGAAAGGCTCATTATTATGCGGGTCAGGTGAGAATCACCTAATTATTCATGATGGGGCTTGGACTGTTCAAGGCCATTCGCATATTGCCTTGGCAAACAAAAAAAAGTTTTTCACAATAAAACCCAATTCACAGTTTTATGTGAATGATTAGGCAGGATGTTTTTCAGATCATTTTGAAGAAAAAAACACTAGGCAACAACATCCATTAGTCAAAAGTCTTGTGGACACATATTTATTATGTGTTTTGTATCCTTATTTCAGAAACTTTCATTTTTAGTTTTTTCAATAACCACGCATAAACAATATTCTCTCAAATATACAAACATGTACATACATATTATATCACATATTATCATAGCCATGTTTGTGCTAAATATAGTGTAATTTCACCTGTGCCATTAATATGTTTATAAGCAACTGAAAAAAACACAAATGTCACAGCATGTCAGAACATCTCAAGGACTCCAAAAACACCTCAGACCCCAGGGGGTTAAAGTAAAACATGAAAGAAAAATCTTGATTATTCCTTAAAAAATTGTTTTAATAATAATTTCTATTGTTAGTGTCAGTTTTATTACATTGCGATGTAGCTTAATTCTACTTTACAACAATAATATATTTCTGTCACAATTTCCTCAAGTTAAAACAAACTTTTATGTTGACGGGTTGCCGTGATGACTTGAGTTTCTGCGCCATTCGTTCACACAGAGACACGCAGGATTCATATTCAGTCTTTTAGTGGTTTAATATTCACAGACACTAGCCTATATCGCGATTTGATTTAAGTGCTTTTTATTTATTCATATTTATTTGATAAATTCAGTGAACTAAATTATATCTGAGAGCTTTACTCAGAGAAGTTTCAGATCACTTTGTGAGTAACTTGTGGAGTAGTTTAAGCATCTTTACATTTTAAAGCAGCTTCTCCAAAACCAAGAGCTGTATGAGGGATCGTTCTGAGCAGAAAGGCGCTTTCCTTTTTTCCTTTTGTGAATTAAAGACAGAAAAGAGGGGGGGAACCATGCATTTTGTAAATTGCCATTGGCCTGAGCTCAAGGTGCAGTCGTTCTGGTAATGAAGGGTTAGAGCGGCATTATTGCTCCCAGATGCTTCTCCACGTCTCTTTGATGCAAACACACACACACCCCACTTATTTTGGTTCTCTTCATATATAACATGGCTCTATTTGTCCGTTCTGACGCGGGCGCATGAACATGCACATCTTAAAAGTGTGTGTTGTTTGTATTACCGCGAGAAGTGTGTTTATGAATCGAGTCAGAACTTCCTCCGCTCTTATAATTGCACAGGTATTAGTCACACCAAAAACAAAACAATGGAAATTATTCCCGGTTCAGTCCGTGCGGTTGGCTGGCCATAGGAAAGGAACATCTCTCATTTTATAAAATATATACGATGCGATGAAGGAGCGACCTCTGAGTGTTGCTAGGAAGTGATTATCCAGAGTTCTTGGGTCGGATTCAAGAAATGTCAGAGCCATCGAGACTTTACAAGACCATATGGAGAATCATTCAGTGTGTGTGTGTGTGTGTGTGTGTGTTTTGGGAGCTGGGGAGGTCAGAGGTCACGACTGATATACACTGATGTCTGACTTCTCACCCACTGATGACTTCCATGCGTGTGTGTGTGTGTGTGTGTGTGTGTGTAACGTGAGGTTATGTTTAGTCGCAGCGCTGTGGTCTGTTGCTCTGTATATATGACTCTCTGTGGGTTTTTTCTTTAAACACACACACACACACACACACACACACACACACAAAGTGTTGTGATATGAAGAGTGCTGCTAATTTTTGAATCTCTGTTGTCTGGGTTTGTTTGGATTCTCAGGGCAGATATGTAGCAGATCCTCTTGATTTTTCTTTTTTTTATTGAGTTGAGCTTTATGGGTGAATTTTACAAAAAAAATGCCTGGGTCGCAAAAAATGTGTATTTTCATGAGAAAAATCTAATTTTAGGAATATTAAAATGGTCTGAATTGTGTTCATTTTATTGTATTTTTTTATTTACTTTTATTGTGTTTGCTTTTTGCACTTTAAGCTCCTAATGCTTGACAATGCGTGCATGCACGTCAAACCGTTTAATATCACATAATAACATTTTATAGGTTACAGAATTCAGTTTTTTTAGTATTTTTTTTTAATATTTGAAATCATGTTGAAAATGACTCCATTACAGCTTGAATGTAACGCGACACCCTTGCCTCATTTAGTATGCACGGTTCTATGAATATGCAAATGAGCCCCGCCTCCACTCACTCACTCAGCTCAGAGATCCACTGGTTGACGATCACACGTTGATCTGATTGGTTACAAGGTCGTTTGTGACGTCAGAAACACCAGCGATTTCAAACCGTGTTTTTGAGACAGTCTTTGGTTCACTGCAGTTTTAAGATTGCACAAACCCAGATTGCAGCTGAGATGCTTTCAAAAGAACTGGATGGGGTATCACAGTGGCTCCGAAATAATCATCTAACCCTAAACTATAATAAGACAGTCTCTATGTGCTTCTCAATAAAAAGAAAGGTAAATGAAAATTTTAGAATAAAGATTGATGATAAGGAGATAGATGAGGTACATGAATTTAAATTTTTAGGGGTTATTTTAGATTCTCATCTTAAGTTTGATAGACATGTAAAGAAACTATGCAGAACTGTCAGGACAAATCTAAACTGCTTCCGATTAATAAGACAATATATACCCCTTAAGGCAGCACAGCAGTTTATGCATTCTATGATATTTTCTCATTTATCGTATTGCATAACTGTGTGGGGTCAGGCCAACCAAACAACAATTACACCCATTAGGTCGTTATATAAACAGGCACTAAAAGTAATGGACCAGAAATCTGTAAGATGGCATCACTGCATCATTCTAAGGAAACATAATATATTGAGTTTTGACAGTTTTGTCAGTTTTTCATTTTTAAAACTAACTTTTAAGTGTGTGAACAACCTTGCACCAGAAATATTCTGTCAACTAGTAGAGAAACAAAAAAGCGGAATAAGAACTAGAGGCACAATAAGTGGAAACTGTATAGCTGCAAAGCGTAGAACAACATTTGGTCAGACATCATTTTCAGTAAGAGGCATACATTTGTGGAACGCTTTACCATCTGAAATTAAAACATTGACAGAACTCAAGGTTTTTAATACACATTTAAAGCAATGGCTGAAACAGAAACAACATTGTGAACACTGACTGTACAGGATACAATACAATGCATACAAACATAATGTTGCATAATGTTAGCACGCATGTGCAGCCTTTTGTGTTTTGTATTGTTAAATCTGCCAGATTGTTTTATAGTTTTATATCTACTTAAGCCCATATTCTTTTTCATGTATGGGATGTATTTGTTGTGTGTCTTTTAATAGTTACATATCTTACATTCAATACTCTGTAATTTCTGTTTTATTTCATAAGCCTAACCAGGGACAGGGGTTGCAAATTAGTCATGGCTAGAAACCTGTATGCGTGGCATCTACTTTGTATTTACTATAAAGCAATGTTTTATGCATTTGTCCCTGTCAAATAAATCTTAAATAAATAAATAAGCAGGAAATACTCAGCAATGCTGTCGACTTATGAACTTACACACGGTGTGTCTTAAAGCACATTAAACACCACATAGACACATAAACAACATTAAAACGAGGGAGAGAGGAATGACAGAATGATCACTGTTCCTTTAAGAGCGCAGCCATGATCTTTCTATCGTTTCCTCTTTTCCCTCCTTTCCTCAAGCCTCTCTTTCCAAATCTGGCTGAGGAAAGGGAAAAGTGTGAGTCACTGAGCAACTGTTCCCCAGTCAGAAACTTTGTGTGTGTGTGTGTGTGTGTGTGTGTGTGTCTACAAATTTGTACCCAGAAGTGTCCAAAACCTGACAAAATCTCCAAAAACCTCTCTTTAGGGACGTCCTCGATTTGTAAATCTGCTATAAAAATAAAGTAATTAAAGGTTTTCTAAAAATGTAAAAATGCAGAAAGTTTTGTGTGATGGGTAGGTTTAGTGTGTGTGTGTGTGTGTGTGTGTGTGTGTGTGTGTGTGTGTGTGTGTGTGTGATGGGTAGGTTAAGGGGTCGGGTTACTGTAAGGAGACAGAATATACAGTTTGTACAGTATAAAAACCATTACGCCTATGGAGAGTCCCCATTTAGATAGCCAAGTAAACGTGTGTGTGTGTGTGTGTGTGTGTGTGGAGAAGACTGTTGCTATGGCTTCATAGATGACGTCATCCCTTCAGCACCGTGGCGACTGTATGTTTTATGTGATGACGAGCAGCGAACACACTCGGAAAACCCCTGAAACTGACGAAAACCCCCAAATAGAGTTTCAGAAAAGAGCTCAAACTGTGCTCAGGTCTGCCAACGTCGGCAATCAAACTCAGAGATGCCTTTAATGCCGCTGTGGTGGACCAGACTCGACCGCTCGCCCGCCCTGACGGGTTATTTTAGGTCTGACGACTCTAATCAGTTCCAGCCGCGTGTGGCGGAGACTGAACATCACTCATATACACACACACACACACACACACACTGGGGGCTGTTTTTTCCCTCTGCACTCTTTTCTTTGTTACTATAGTCACTCATCACTGTTATTATCACTCAGGGTAATGATCCGAATTAACCTCTCACACTAATGTTGTGCCCTAAATGACTCACTATACACGTGTAGTGTATGAATTTTATAAGGTTATTTCGTCATTCAACATCGGAGACTGAGGCTCCTCCCCTTTCGCTACGTAGAGTGTCAAGTGTCCAACATTACACACTTGGTCTTTTCGTTTAATTAAGTGCATCATCCGGGTATTTTAAATGTAGCCGACATACTGATCCATTCTTTATTTCTTCTTCTTCTTCTGAGACTTTAAAGATTTTAAACAGCATCTCCTCCTAGAGCTTTAAACCCGGTTCATGTCTGAAGATGTGATCCGACTTACGTTAAACGGACGATCAAAACTATGAAAAGTCCCATAGACTTTAATTGAGGAGGTCAACTTTTTTACCGAAAGACTTATTTTTAACTTAAGCCGTCTATCACTAGCAAAGCTTGACGACTATCCTAGGACAACATACTAAAACATGATAGCAATGTGTTAAAGTCCCCCTGTGGTGAAAATCCAGCGTTTAATGTTGTTTATGTGTGTATGTGGTGTTTTTAATACGCTTTAAGACACACCGTGTGTAAGTTCATAAGTCGACAGCATTGCTGAGTATTTCCTGCTTAAAACTGCAGTGAACCAAAGACAGTCTCAAACACACGGTTTGAAATCGCTGGTGTTTCTGACGTCACAAACGACTTTGTAACCAATCAGATCAACGTGTGATCGTCAACCAGTGGATCTCTGAGCTGAGGGAGTGAGTGGAGGCGGGGCTCATTTGCATATTCATAGAACCGCGCATACTAAATGAGGCAAGGGTGTCGAGTTACATTCAAGATATTTTAAGCCATGAAGAAGTATTTTGCTTTTTTGAAGGGATTTCAATCATATTTCAAGCAATTCAAAACCATCATGTTGAACAGTGCGCATCTGAAGCGTCTCAGCTGACGGAAATAATACATTATTTATCAGCTTTAATATATCGGTCAAATTTTCTTATCGGGCCGATAATATTAAAAATGAACATATATCGGCCGATACCGATATGGTGGCCGATATATCGTGCATCCCTAATGCAAAGATATGGTATCTTCAATAAAGCTGGCTTTCAAAAAGGTTATTCAGACAAGTGGGCGAGTAAGTAAATATTACAATTCGCAATATTGATTAAAAAAAATCAGTTACTGCACTACAAACTACTGTCTTCTGTTCTGTCTTAATCAACTTCTAGTTGAATCAGCTCAAGTCACTGAAACACATTAAGCTTGACCAGCACTCAACATCCGACAAGCTGTTCAACGCAATCAGCTTGTCGGTACACGATCCGTTCCACCTGCACGAACCGTTTCACGCATGCGCGTAATTACATAGTAGAAAACGTCACGGTATTCCTACACTATCGGTACCACGCATGCGATGAAACACTTGACGGCCAGGCGGCACAACTTGCGGCATATTTGTGTAACGTTAGTTGTATTGTGTTTAACATTTCACAGCGGGTCTGTTTTTATGCTTTTAAATGTAGCTTACGCTATGCATTACGATGTGTTTACGTGGTTGCCAATCCAAAATTATAAAGGAGTTGTGAGTTGTTACATGAACATGCATGATCTGTTTCCTCCATACTCTCCTTTGCTGTATGGTATTAGGCTTAACTTACTTAACTTGCCGTGTTTTGGTCTGAGGTAGGATTGTCAAAGACGGTTTGTGTCGTTTTTTTTAATTAAAAGCTGCTAATATTAGTTAACTTTTAAGTTAAAGTGAATTTGTATTAGTATGGGTCGTCTATATAAGCTAATATATATCTATACAATCTAAATGAGGAAAATAATCCCTTCAATTTTGTTTACAGAAGACAATAAGGGACATAATATGCATTTCTGCCTAGACTATCTGCACTTACATGAAGAAAGAACTACAAACAAGTTTGGGGAAACGTTATAGAGTAGGCAATTTCAAACTGACAATGGAAATTACTTGAAAGAAGCATGTGTGCACACAGAAGTGACATGAGACCAGCGGTGGGACAGTAGTGAAGTACACTGAGTATCTTTATTTAGGAGTAAAAACTCACACACACACACACACACACACACACTCTCTCTCTCTCTCACACACACACACACACACACACTCTCGCTCTCTCTCACACACACACACACACACACACACACACACACACACACACACACAAACACATTCTGGCCCTGCGTCTCAGTGTCCACACTATCCACCCTAAACAGTGTGTGAGATTAGAATAAGTGTGTGAGATTAAAATAAGTGTGTCCCAAAGCATAGTATGTTGAAAAGAGTATGCCAGAAGTCCCCGGATTATCTACTATTTCCGGTGGTTTTTCGAAGTGTGGATCCATGCTCACTATAACGCCTAATATTACCCACAATCCATTGCACTTTGGTGGAGGAACTACAAACACGAGTAAAGTGTTAAAAAAACTAAAAAAAATTGCGTATATGCCCGACCGACGGTGAGAGGTTTAGATAAAGCTTTGAGTGACTAATCAAAGAGTAACCTGATAGAAAAATATTTATTTAATGTTATCCGTGTTATATTTAATCTGCAATAACAATGTGGACTTTTATAAAGATCCGTTTGGCCATTCACTTTTAAATGCATCATTATGCATTAATTTGAGGAGAGTCTCCGCATTAAAGACCCGCAGATCAACGTGATTCTGCATTTCTCTCCGATACGATGGGAAATTGAATGTGACAAGATGATTGACAGGCCAGTTTACTGTGACAGGATGAGACCGAGAGAAACCGTAAATCACGTCATAGTTTGTCTCAAAGCTTGTCTACTCTTCTGCTACACACTCAAAAGGATGTACTTTTTTCTTTCACAGAAAGAGTACACACTTTTAGGGCGTAGTATAAGTAGGCGAATTGAGACGCAGCATCAGTCTTTCAGGTTTCATTAATCTCAGTAAACTCTGTTGCGCCCCCTGCAGGAGAAGGAGAAGAAGTACATGCTGCAGGTGGACAATCTGAAGCTCAGAGATGTGGAGAAGGGCTTCATGTCCAGCAAACACATCTTTGCCCTGTTCAACACTGAGCAAAGGTCAGAGGTCATCCAGCACAACATGAAAAAAAGTCTTACACAATCTGCTTAACTTTTGTAATGTGATGTTTAGCCCCTCTTTTTTAATCGCCTTTTTTCATCTAGCACATTTTAGTGATTATCATAAATTAGGTATGATTCGAAGGCTTACGCACTCGAAATTCATCCTGTGAAAACGGTTTTAAAATTGGATTTTGCGTTACCATAGAAACGGTACTCTAAGTTCTTTTTGCGGGCTCATCCCCTATTCGGTGGTGTCGGGTTTCAAATTACAATATTTATTTTAACTACTTTACAATCAAAAGCTTTTCTAATCTTGACAAAACACACATTCTCAAGGTTTCATATTTTGTGATAGCAGTGACATTTGGACAGAAATGTAGTAATTTGATACAGGAAAATGCATAAATAAATAAAAATCAACAGAATTTTGGCATTACGTCTAAACAAAATCTCATGTGAACTTACATTTTTGTGATATCAACTTCAAACTTGGTTAGACATATGGCTTTGATTTTATAGTAGAACATATTTTGTAAAATATATATTTTATATAAAATAAAAATATTTAGTACAGTACATTAGGTGGCTTTCACTTCAGCAATAATCTGCTGAGTGTCTTCTTTGAAACACGACCAAACTTGTATATTGAATTACAACCATTTAAGTTTGGATAGTGCAAATCCAATTTTAGCAGGTCGTTTTTAACTGTCCCTTTTTGAGAATAGACGTGAAAATGCACTATCCAAACTTAAATGGTTGTAATTCAATATACAAGTTTGGTCGTGTTTCAAAGAAGACACTCAGCAGATTATTGCTGAAGTGAAAGCCACCTAATGTACTGTACTAAATATTTTTATTTTATATAAAATATATATTTTACAAAATATGTTCTACTATAAAATCAAAGCCATATGTCTAACCAAGTTTGAAGTTGATATCGCAAAAATGTAAGTTCACATGAGATTTAGTTTGGGCGTAATACCAAGCAGACGCATTAGATGTTAAATGTGAAATCTTTGGTTTCTAAATGATCAACATGTTCAAAACTTTGCTGATTAACCTGTTGCACACAAAGTTTTGAACATGTTGATCATTTAGAAGCCAAAGATTTCACATTTAACATCTAATGCGTCTGCTTGGTATTACGCCCAAACTAAATCTCATGTGAACTTACATTTTTGTGATATCAACTTCAAATTTGGAACACAACTTGGTTAGACATATGGCTTTGATTTTATAGTAAAACATATTTTGTAAAATAAATATTTTTTTATAAAATAGTACAGTACAGTTTTTAATTTACAGTAAATTTAAACTTCAACAACTTTTTCATACTTAAATTTTTTACTCTGCTGTAATAATCTGCTGAGTGTCTTCTTTGAAACAAGACCAAACATAGGTCTATATTCCAAAAGCATTCTTGAATCACAACCATTTATGCATTATTTCACGTCTGAAAAGGGGACTAGGTAAAAAAGCCTAAACTACCAATCAGAAGCCCAAGACTTCACAGTTAACATGTAGTGCATCTGCTTGCGTGACAGGAACGTGTATAAGGACTACCGTCAGCTGGAGTTGGCCTGTGAGAGTCAGGAGGACGTGGACGGGTGGAAGGCGTCGTTCCTGCGCGCCGGCGTTTACCCGGAGCGTGTGGTGGTTTGTGTTCATCTTTACTGCTTCTTTTTACAACAAAGGGACAAAAATCAAACTTGATTGAGGTCGGTGGGCCGAAAGTAAAAGTTGCATTATCAATTCACATTTATTTGTATAGCGCTTTTCAATATGCACATCGCTTCAAAGCAGCTTTACAGAAAATGCATCCAACGGAGTACATCATTTTTTAACTTGTCATTTCGTTTTTTGTTGTTTTTACATTGAACAGGATTTATCACAGATTATAATGGAATACTGTTAACAGATTTATGGTGACGGTGTAGTTTGCTGCAGTTAACATTAAAAAAGAGGCCTTTACGTTGCTATATTAATAGTGAAACTCTCTAAACTAAAAGTAACTAAAATTCGATTTGCAAATTGTAAATGTCAAAAGAGAAATACAATACAATCACGTCACCACTGTTTGTGATCGATTCCCGATTCCCATTCTGACTGCAAAGTTATCACTCCAAACACTGAAATAATCACCCACACCAACATACACAATAAAACACAAATTCGGTCAGGTCTTAAAGGATTACTTCACTTTCAAATAAAAATTTCCTGATTATTTACTCACCCCCATGTCATCCATAAGGTTTTTGAGGAAAACATTCCAGGATTTTTCTCCATATTATGGACTTTAAATGGCAACCAACCATTAAAATGTTCAACGAAGGTTTAAATGTCAGTCTCAATGCAGCTTCAAAGTCTCTGCACGAAGTCGAGAAATAAGGGTCTTATCTAGCGAAACGATCTGTCATTTTCTATTAAAAATAATAATAATATTAATAAATATAATATTTTTTTGTCCTTCCCTACCTTTTTGAACCGGAGTACACAGACAAAGAACTCAGAAAGGTGACGTGACCCGTGACCTTTCAAACGTGATGACGCAATGCGTGGCACATCTCTGAGATGGTACAAGACGGGCCATCTCATCTTTTTTATTTTCTTAAATGACAGATCGTTTTCTGACCGATCAGAAAATGCACAAAATGGCGCAATATTGAATTGAGTACTAAAATAGGATTTACTTACTTGCCTGAACTACGTTTTTCATGTAGAAATTACATTTGTTTTTTTCTGTAGCATTTACTTCACCACAAAATCATTGTTATCAGTGCACTCGATACAACAAAGAATTGACAGCTCGAGTGAGTGAGGGTGTTAGTAGTAACATAATACTCGTGAGGCGATCAAAAACATGGCAAATTTTATTCGCAACGACTAAAACATTGATAGTTCAACATAACAGTAATTAAAAGATTTGAATAAATACATTAAAACCAGATGAGTCCATATTACAATTTACCGTGATCTGTTATCAGAGGAAACTGTAAGTTATGCATTTCAGAAATGTACATATACAAAATCACAGTTAGCTAAAAATGTATTAATTTAAACAATGTAGTAATTATAGGCAGAAACAATGAGCTCGTTGAAGTAATTAATAGTTGTTTGTTAACAAATGATTATGACATTTAGAAAAATGTAGCATTGGTGCATGTTGATAGTTAAATCAAACTTCTATATTTACATGTAAAGTAGTTAGCCTTGGTTCCCCTGATTTATGATTTCATAATTTTAAAACATTAAGCAATCTGCTTAACTAATCCAGTTTTATTTTCAAAGTTTCAGTGTTAATTTTGCGTGAAAAGATTGTTTGTGTTTTATTGAAAAAATTTTTTTTTCATATATATATATATATATATCTTATTTAAATAGGTCAAGCAATAAATATGGCTGTTTTCAAAGGTTTTCCAGGACTTTAAATTTCAAAAAGTCAAATTCAAGTACTTTAAGCACATTTGTACGAACCCTGATCAAAGGGTCCTAGTTTGGGCATCTGTGATCTACAGTACGGCTGTCACTTTACGTTCGAAAATCTATAGCACAATCGATCGGATCAACCAACACAAGTTTCACAAACGAAAATAGGGAATCGATTTTAACAGACTTTTTTTTATTTTTTTTACCAAAAATGTGTTTTAGGTGGACAGATCAATACAGCACACAGAACATGTAGGATGTTGGAAAATAATAATGTCTTTTCTGTCAACCAAATGCTTTTTAATATTCGCTATTACTTCAATGCAAGTGAACAAGCGCGCCGTTATTTGTTGCGTAGTGACGTGTGTGTTCAAGTAAGCCAGAAATGAGCAGATTCTGCAATACGGTGAGGATCACGAGTTGCGTATTTGCGCTAAATTCGCACAGATTTGGCTTACACGAACTTCCCCAGCAAAGTGAGTAAACATAGAAACACGCCAGATCGTCTCGTGATCTGACAGCGTTTCCCGCCAAAGTTCATTTGTACCCGCGTTTGGCGGGTCGAGGGTGTTAATCTCAATCCCTGAATGTTGCGCTCCTGTTTGTCATATACATATACTTTGTCATATACAACTTCACGCCAATAAATCATCAGAAATATTGCTGACTTGTGCGCGTCTCAAGCGCCCTCTTTACGCTCGTCCTAATGCCTGTTAGGTGTCCGTGGAGTTGCCTTTATTTGGTGTTGGAAATGGAAACGTCTTTAGACATGGAAAATCGATTTTACAATCGATTCACTTAACACTTATGTCTCAAAAAAACTGGATTTTTCACAAAAGTGACAGCCCTAGTCTACAGGATAAATGAAGATGTGCTTTTCTCTCTCTCCCGCACGCTGCTTCCGGTTGCATCACACTAGGAGAAGGAAAAGGTACATGCATTTGATATTATTTCTGTATTTTTTGCATTTGCGTTGTGCATTTTCCCCAGATCTCTGTGATTGTGTGTGTAGAGCGACGCCGGGGAAGAGAACGGTTCGGACGGGTTCATGCACTCCTTGGACCCTCAGCTGGAGCGGCAGGTGGAGACCATCCGAAACCTGGTGGACTCGTACATGAGCATCGTCAACAAGACTGTACGAGACCTGATGCCCAAGACCATCATGCATCTGATGATTAACAACGTAAGGCTCGTCTATGTTGAGCAGAAGCGCTCAAGATGTTGGTCTATGGTAGCCTAGTGGTTACATACCATGAGTATCAAATAGGGCTGGGAATTGGCAAAAATGTGACGATTCAATAGTTTTGCGATATTTGGGCCACGATTCAATATTATTGCGATACAGCAAGTATTGCGATTCGATTCTGCGATATATTGCGATTAGGGTTGTAACGGTATACCGGTATGGCGGTTTATTGCGATATTGACATGTACGATTATCATATCGTGCACATTTGCTTATCCGTGGTTTAAAAAAAAAAAAAAAAACAGAATTCACCCGCACTGCCGCATGCAACTTCTTTCAGCTTGACTTCTCCACCGATACATGTACAGCGCTGAAAATGTCCGAGACAGAGGCTGCGAATCTCTATCTCCCGCCGAAATTTTGTTTGAAATCTGCAGTAGCCTATGGGAATATTTTGGATATCCGAAAAACGATCGTGGTGTTGTCCTTGAAGATGGATATCCAGTTTGCAAGATATGTGGACGAAGAGTGGCTGCAAAAGGAGGAAACACGTCGAACATGTTCTCCCATATTTGGGAACACCATCCCTCCGTGAAGATAAAGGTAATTCATAACTTTTATAACTTAAGGCCATATTATTTCTGTCATGCTGAGGCAATCCCGGTCTGTCAAAAAGACGCACACCTGTCTTTTTGCGTTACAATACAGATGCCACTTAAAATGTGCGATTTGATAGATACTAGATGGTTGAATAAATCAAAATATAGCTGTGCAGTAAATCAAATCGTGATGTGCGTGTCTGTGAATATACAGCGCAAAAGACTGGTGTGCGACCCCCTTAATTCTATATTCAACGTGTCTCTGTATGAATGAACAGCGCCGTTTTGTCTAGTAGATCTAGTACACACTCAAGTACGCATGATGCTCATGGTTTTTAAAGCATCTGCTGTCTCACCCACTATGTGAAGGCGTGAACACATGAACATATCCAGACAGAGAACACTAAATGAGCATTTTATAATTGTTTTTTAAAAGAATAATCATCAAATACACTGACTGAAACTCATAGGTGTTCAGTACAACCTGTAAAAAAAGTTTGGTTTAGCCTGAAGAAATAATGACTAAAATATATTATTGTGTATAGTTTTTTGTCCATGTTTTAATTTAGTAAACCTCTCTTGTGTAGACAAACAAAAGTTGTTTTATCTGATTGCATTTTCAAAAATACATTTTGTATTCAATCACAGAATCCAGACCAGTTGCATCAGAAAACCCAGAATTTCTGAGGAAATAAATACATTTCATAAAGACTCTATTGTTCTTAAATAA
Organism: Tiaroga cobitis; assembly: GCA_030578255.1. Classification (NCBI taxonomy): domain Eukaryota; kingdom Metazoa; phylum Chordata; class Actinopteri; order Cypriniformes; family Leuciscidae; genus Tiaroga; species Tiaroga cobitis. The sequence continues at coordinate 59,860,236 of CM060595.1, read as the reverse complement.
TAATTAATAAATTAAAAATGTTTTTTTTTAATGCAATTTATTAGACATGTTTCAGTATTTTAAAAATTTGAATTAGTTTGCCCCATCCAAGTTATTTAAATTTCCTATTTAAATCCATGTTGTTGGTTTATTATGTGTGTGTATATGTAGTTACATGCTAATTGTTTATATGCTAATAATGTTCACAATTCTGTTAATTCTTTAGGTTCAAACTACCTCTGCAAAGACGCTTCCTGATCCAGCTCAACCAACTGTCACACAGTCACTTGCAAAAGGAATCAAGTTAGATCCTACATCCAAACAAGCGAAATAATTGAAAATAAAGTTTTCTTATTTTCATAAAAAAAAGTTTGTTACAATAAACCATGTTCAACCAAAAACCATATCTGTTTTTATTCATTTAAGGGTCATTGTAGCTGATGATGATTATAATAATAATAATAATGATAGTTTAATATCGTATAGCCCTACCGTGAAACCGTGATATTATCTGAGACGATTATCATACCGTGAAAATCTCATACCGTTACAACCCTAATTGCGATTCATGTCCCCCATATTATACAACGGCATTACAAAAAATGAGGAAAATAAGACTGCTCAACTCACTTCAAATGTCACATTTAATTCTGTGAACATTATCTTCTACACATTAACTGAAGTGCAAAAACTGTGATGGCGAAGCCATTTTCATTTGAATCTGCTGTTGAATGCAACAAGCGCCACCTTGTGGATGTAATACGCAAATGTAAATTATCAGAGTAAACCCCGAGAAAACCAATGGAGAAAACCCGAAAGTAATACAGATAACTTTATAATTAAATATTGTAATACTTTGCGCTACTGTATCGATATAATTGCGTGCGCAAAATATCGCGATACTGAACAGAATCGATTTTTTCCCCCACCACTAATATCAAACATGATCCATCAGGCTTTTGATGAAGGTTTATTTGTTGAGGATGCACGATATATCGGCACCATATTGGTATCAGCCGACATATACGTTCATTTTTAATGTTATCGTTATCTGCCTGATAAGAAATAAGAAAATTTTGCAGATAGGCCTATTATAAAGCCGATAAATAATTAATTAGGCCTATTTCCTTGAGCTGAGAGCATAGACTGTAAAAAAAAAGATGGACGTAGGCGTAGGGGTGTGCGATATATATATCGTCTGCGATAATATCGTAATTGTTGTTTTTAACGATGTGCGATTTGACATTATCGAGTAGTACAGCCTATCCCTCACACACACACACCCACACACAGAGAGTGTATGCATACTCTACAACATGATTAGGGCCCTATAAAATCCGTTTTATTTTTTCCCAAATTCCGTTTTTTCCGTTTTAATTATTGCAAATTCCGTTTTTTCCGTTTGAACTTTTGGGAAAACAAAGGGGTTTTCTTGATATGGCCTGACATCTCAGGACCTGAAACACGGCTCACACTATGATCAACACTGATATTAATATCCCCTCTCTCTCTCGCTCTCTCAGACGAAGGAGTTCATCAACGCGGAGCTGTTGGCTCAGCTGTACTCGTGTGGAGACCAGAACACCCTGATGGAGGAGTCTGCGGACCAGGCGCAGCACCGGGACGAGATGCTCCGCATGTATCACGCTCTGAAAGAAGCGCTCCTGATCATCGGGGACATCAGCACCACCACCGTCACCACGGCCCTGCCTCCACCCGTGGACGACTCCTGGCTGCAGGTGCAGCGCTCCGGCTCTGGGGGAAGGTGCGTTCGGGAGACACCCAAGGGTTATTAATGCATGAGGAAATTACGTCTTTAGTGGGGAATGAAAGTCTCGGGCATTCAATGTGTCATTAGCTACACTGCTGCTGTTCAAAAGTGTGGGATCGGTACGATTTGTGTCTCTAAAGGTGATGATACACAGGGCAACTTTTTGAGCAATGTTGCCGAGCGATTGTTGCTAGGGCACTTTCCCATTGAAAATGGGCAATAAATTTCTATCTGGATAATTTGGATCGGTCGTGGGCCCTGTGTGTCGTCTGGTTGCCCGTTGACGGCAACATTGCTCGAAGTTGCCCTGTGGATCATCACCTTTATGCTCACCAAGGCTGCATTTATTTTGTTTTATTTTGTATTTATTTAAAATAAAAAATTTTAATTGTAATTTAAATTTATTTATTTTGCATTTATAAAAAAAAAAAATATATATATATATATATATATATATATATATATATTTGTGAAATATTATTACAATTTAAAATAATTGGTTTTTATCATAATTATATTTTTATTGTATTTTTTCGTCTTTAGTGGGGGATGAAAAAAAAAAATCACAATATGTCATTAGCTACACTGCTGCTGTTCAAAAGTGTGGGATCTTGCTGTTTTTAAAAGAAGCCTTTATGCTCAACAAGGCTGCATTTATTTGATTAAAAATAAAAATATATATTTAATATATATTTTTCAATCTTATTACAATTTAAAATAACTGTTTTCTATGTGAATATATAAAAAAATACCAAATAAAGTCTTCAGTGCCGCACATGATCCTTCAGAAATCATTCTAATATGACGATTTGCTGCTTAAGAAACATTCATTATTATTATCAATGTTGAAAACAGTTATGTATATTTTTATTTCAGGATTCTTTGATGAATAGAAAGTTCAAAAGAGCTGCATTTATCTGAAATAGAAATATTTTGTAACGTTAAACACTACCGTTCACTACCGTTACTGGTCAGTAAGCATTTTTTTTTAAGAAATTAAAAGAAATGAATGATTTTATTCAGCAAGGTTGCATTAAATTGGTCAAAAGTGACAGTAAAGACATTTATAATGTTACAAAAGATTCTATTTCAGATAAAAGCTGTTCTTTTGAACTTTATATGTGTGATACTTCATATTAGAGTGATTTCTGAAGGATCATGTGACACTGAAGACTGGAGTAATGATGCTGAAAATACAGCTTTGATCACTGGAATAAATTACACTTTACTAGCCTATATATTTACATAGAAAATAGTTATTTTAAATTGTAATAATATTTAACAATATTACAGTTTTTTTTTGTTGTTGTATTTTTTTATCCAATAAATGCAGCCTTGGTGACCAGAATAGACTTCTTTTAAAAACATAAAAAATCGTACCAATCCCAAACTTTTGAACGGTTTCCATCCACCTATTTTTACATGCATTTTGGGATATCGCATTTAAAAAAAATGCTGGATGGAAACGCCAAAATGCTCATAAATTCCAAAAATGTGCATAAAAAAAAAAGTGTATGAGTCAAATTGAGGATGATAGTTTTTTTTTATCCGAAAAAGACGACGTGCGCATATTATATAATCTATCATAGTGAATTTGCATGATTTTACTCATCCTATTTAGGTTAATGGTGGGCTCATTAATATTAGAGGACAGTTCAGAAAGGCCCAGAACTCATTAATATTCATGAGCTAAGCCTTACTTCAGTTCAAAACAACATGACATCCAATAATACACCACTAATGCTCAGTTACAGACTGGAACAGTAGTGCCCCCTACTGGAGGATGTCAAATTAACTTATTGGCCAGCACAGAATCCTTAGAGATGAGTACAATTACATGTTTGTCTCTCTAGATTCCATGTCGGCAAATAATCATGACCACCCAACATTAATCATATAAATAATTTTAATAGCACGGCCATTCAAAACCAGGGTCTACCATGTGCATAGTAAAACGATCGCCGAAAATAATTTTGGGCGGGAATTAATGTAAACACAGATATCGGATACCAGTCCTGTCTAAGGTGAATGTAAACATGCGGGCCAAAAGATCGGTTCCGTGCATTAAGGCTTGAAGTGTAAATGCAGCCGTAGGAATAAGGTGGATAAAAGAAAAAAAAAATCTAAATATAAGGACACTATTTTTTCAATTAGGGGCCTGAACCGTGTCCATTTAGATTTTTTTACTTTGACCTCAAAAGCTACTATATTTCTCCACAAGGTGTGCGCCCTCTTGTGGGCGTAGGAGACAATACAGTACTTTTATTCTCTAACATCAAGTATTGCCTTCAGAATTTGAATAGAATTCGAATTTTGTGAATATTTAAGAAAAAAATTCTAGTAGGGTTTTTTTTATATGTAAACTCACTTTTGTAAATCTAATTTGATGCGGACATGCGGACCCAAACATGTTATTTTTATGCTTTAATACAGTGAAAAAGTTACATACAGCATCTTTAAATATTGCCTTTAGAATTCAAATATAATTAGAATTTTGCGAATATTTAAGAAAAGAATTTGAATTTAGCTTTTAATATTTCCACTCTCAATATTTCTCCATAAGGTCTCCGGCCGCCAGCCCGACCCCTCAGAGACGAGCTCCTCCTCCAGGACCCCCGGGACGCCCAGTTTCTCGTGGTTCGGCCCCGGTGCCCCCCGCTGCCGGCGGACCCCCCGTCCCCTCGCGCCCGGGAGCCTCTCCAGACCCGTTCGGTGGACCCCCGCCTCAGGTCCCGTCCCGGCCTAACCGCGCACCGCCCGGCGTGCCCAGGTGAGACTGAACCTTATAAGCCTGACTGTAGAAACTGCTGATGAAATAATGCATTTGTGCTGGAAAACAGTCATAATGCGCTCAGATTTGAGGAGTGAGTGTTAAAGCTGCAGTGTGTAATTTCTGCAGCACTAGCGCCACCTAATGGAAATGCAATACATTGGTTTCCAACCAATAGAAGACAAGACCAATTCCAGCTAATCTACATGAACACAGATACATTTGAAAATGGCTTTTGTGTTTTAAAACACTCTCCATCCACACTGAAAAAACGGAAAATGCTACAAATCCTATTAGTGTTTATGAGTATAATGTAATAAATAGGGATGCATCGATATGAACATTTTGGCAGAGACGATAACTTTATATTTAAAACCCGATAAATCAAAATCCTCATTTTGCTAATTTGCATATAGAACCGCATATACTAAATGAGGCAAGGGTGTCGAGTTACATTCAAGCTATTTTAAGGCATGACGATTTTTTTCTCCAAGGAAAAAAACATTTAAATATGTATTCTAGGTGATCAAAGATAAGTTAAGGGATAGAACGATTGACTACAGGGGGACTTTAACGAATAATCGTGCAGCTCTACTCACTACTACTTCAAAAAGCTCAGTTTTCGCAGGATAAAAACGCCCTTTCAGTGTGGACAAATGGCCAAAACGTAGAAAAAAGATGCGTTTTCAAATGTATCCAGATTACTGTGCGTTCACACCGCCGCCGGCGAGAGCGGCAAAATTCGCTCTCTCCGCCCTGCCAACGACGCCGTGGAAAGATTCGTGGATGCTCTGATGTAGATCGAATGCTTGGTCTTTTTTAAAACTGTATTTAAAGGGGCCAAAGCAAACAAGCATGGCGATCGTTATTTGTGCAGACTGGCCAAGTAGGGTATAAGTTAACCTCATTGAATCTTTTAAATATGAAAGTAAGAAATTGATCGATGGAAAGAACTTAACAATTATAGTGACATGTTTGCTAACGAAATAAACCAATTAAAAGCCATTTGTGTGGTGTGGCTTTTGTGTTCATGGTTAAGTGGTAATCTAATTTGCATTCCCGCTGAAAAACAAGCGTTCTAGCGCGAAAATCTTGCCTATAAATAGTGTTGTGCGCCTCCTTATCAAATTCAAATGATCATCCTCTCCTCTATTTTGCTTGGGAACTAATGTGGTCGGAACCAAAGTTTACAGGACTGCGTTCCCTGGAATCCTCTCAAACGGAGCACTTCTAAATTCTGATTGGTTGCCGCCATACAGCATCATCGCTCATTACCATAAAGTTGACATGACTTCAACTCAAGGGGGTAATCCACCAGCTGGGAACTGAAGTCTCCCCGGGGGCCGCCATTGGCTAGCAAGTCTTCACCTGCTGTTAGCACTCCATTGACTCCCATTCATTTTGGCGTCACTTTGACAATGAGTAACTTTACATCTGAGGAGTTTAAAGACTCCATTTATCCATTGTTTATTTCTAAAGAAACACGACAATGTATAAAAGGCTCCATTACCTTGTATCTTACGTTATGGCCCCATAGAAGAAGTTTTTGTAAAAATAGGCTAACGATTGCGTCATAACACGCGGCTCTGTCGCACAGTAGAGAAGTTACCGTATAGACAGGAGGAGAAGCTCAAGGCAATCGGGGGACGTGGAGGCATAAAGTCGAGGGAGAAGCCCATAGAGAGTCATGAAGTTGCTCTGCTAGCTCATGGACAGCTCTACTCACGCTCTCCGGCTCTGTGAGATTCAGATTCCTCTCGGCACCGCTACTAGAAGACGTACAGCTGTCAGAACGGTTGCTAACGTCACATCTCCATCGTCAAGCTCAGTGTGAGCCGGCGCAGTCGCTCAACCATCAGGACGTGATGCTTCTAATGGGCTTCACTTTTCTCCGTTGAAGTCTACGGGGTCGCTGTGTCCATTTCTTTTACTTCTCCGCGCTGCTCTCGCCGGCCAAGACGCGCCGCGCCGCCCCACATTGAAAATGAATGACTTCTGGCCACTTTGACGCTCTCGCCGGCGGCGGTGTGAACGCACTGTAAGTGTAGACGTAGCCTCTGTCTGATGTTGCAGAAATCACAACATAAAACAATGTACATGAAACATTGAAACACTAACCTTCTGCCGTCTAATAAAAAACATCCGTTTGCTCTTAGCCGCGGAATGTGAGATTCTAGCCGGCGGAATAAGATGGTGTGGGTGAGTTAACCGTTCACCATACCAACGTTTAAACGATAAGCAGTCGCAGTCTTACCATCACTGAACTTCAACTCATTATTATTATTATTATTATGGTTATCAAAGTGCCATCAAATCATATTTAGATGTCCACAGTCTGCCGTCCTGCTTCTAACTTATTATCGTTCAAACGTTTGATTCACAATGTGTTCTCAGTAGGGCTGGGTGATATATAACAAAAATTCACAATGATTTTTGCTCGTGATTTGAAATTTTTAATGTGGTTTCTTATTGGTCGAAGATTGCGTCATTAGACTAGTTTCAGGTTCTCTTGTTGTCTCATAACTTGCGAGTATGAGTGTGTTCAGTTCAGTTTTAGAGCTGATAAGTTCAAGTAATTTCCATGAATCGGTATAGGCAATCCTTAAATATATTCTTGTTTGCCGTAACCCGACCGACCCTGTCAATTTAGGACCGACCCAATTATTTACTCATTTTCCCTTTTACAACCTTGCCGGTTGTAAACTTGCGTGTTTTTTTTTTTACTCTTCAAGCCGACTTGTGCGTCTCAAGCGCCCTCTTTACGCTCGTCCTAACGCCTGTTAGGTATCCGTGGATTTGCCTATATTTGGCGTTGAAAAAGGAAACGCCTTTAGACATGGAAAATCGATTTTACAATCAATTCAATGAACACTTATGTCTCAAAACAGTTTTTTTTTCTCACAAAAGTGACAGCCCTAGAAAGCAACGTAGCCGGCCTCTGATTTGTAGGTTGCAGTGACACTTAGCGGTGGAAGCAAGTAAAACAGTATAACCTAGTAACCAGTAACACCATTGAAATTAAATATATATATTTTCATGATATATTTTTTTGTTTACTTTTCTGACAGTACAGCATATTTAAAGTCATACATTTTAAGACAAGAATGTTACTCATGTCAGTGATGTCATGATATGCAAATTTGTTTGAATTCATATCTACATAATCACCATGACCAAAATTGTACTTTTTTTTTTTTACATTGAATCTTGGAGGAAAAAAAAAATAGACCCCCCTTTTTTTTGCTGTTACTAAACCAAAATATTTTTAAGGATGGCCTCATGTAGTCAGATTCAGTGAACGATTAGTGTGGATAGTGTTCACAGAAGTCTTTCCATGGCATTATTCATAGATTAAAATGTTTTATCATGAATACACTAGCATTGAAAAGTTTGCGGTCGGTAAGATTTTTTAAAAGAAAAAATACTTTTTTTGGAAGAAGTCTCTTCTGCTCACCAAAGCTGTATTTATTTGATCAGATATACAGCAAAAACAGTAATATTGTAAAATATTATAATTTAAATCAGCTGTTTTCTATGTGAATATACAGTAAAGTGTAATTTATTCCTGTGATCAAAGCTGAATGTTCAGCATCATTACTCCAGTCTTCAGTGTCACATGATCCTTCAGAAATCCCTCTAATATGAGGATCTGATGCTCAAGAAACATTTATGATTATCAATGTTGTGCTGCTTGATATTGTTGTGGAAACTGATATTTTTTTTGTATTTCTAGGATTCTTGATGAATTGAAAGTTCAAAAGAACAGCATTTGAGATCTTTTCTTACAGTATAAATGACTTTACTGTCACTTTTGATTGCGTCCATAATGAATTAATGTTTTTTTTTAATTATTATTATTCTTACCGTCCCCAAACTTTTGAGAGGTAGTTTATATGCAAGTACGAATGGATGACAAAAAAAAATTTAAGTCGATTATTTGAACTATTTCTATGCAAGTATTTTAAATCTTTCCTAAAATGGTTGTTTGAAATGATGGTTCCTCAAAATATCATCAAAAGGCTTATAATATCAGGCTTTTTAATGCTTTAACTACTATAATCACCCAGCTCTAATATTTAGCATATCATCTATGAATGTGTCACTGAATGGACGTCTCGATCACATCAGCACACACACACACACACACACTTCACTAACCGTCCAAAGGAAAGGTCATCATGAGGGATGGTTCTGCTCTCTTTCTTATGTTTGTTTTACTTTGTGTCCATTGCTGAACTTTTGTCTTCTGTTGCGTGTGATTTGAATCGTTCTAACACTGACGGCAAACGCTTGCTTCCTGACCACACACACACACTTCATTCGAACCCTAATTAAATCCTAAATGTAATGCTGAAGTCCCTAAGAAATGATTTGCCACGCTGAACTGCAAAACCTCTGACCCGAAAACTTCTCCAAAAATCAGTTTTAAATCATGAAGATACACACAGCAAAACATGCTTTTCTTACTTAGTATTTTTGTCTTGTTTCCAGTCCAAAATTCTAAAATCAAGATGCATTTACTAGATTAGCAAAATGCCATTAGATATTATGTCTTGTTCTCTGGGGAAATATTTTTTTTCAAAATTAAGAGAGTTGTTGCTTAAAAAAAAAAGCTAAATTATTTACATTGTCATTTAGCAGATGCTTTTATCCAAAGCGACTTACAATTGAGGACTAAACCAAGCGAGTCATCGTGAAGAGGCAAAAACAACGCAAGAAGTGCTCAAAATACAAAGTTCAGCCATTGCTCGGAGTAGCATAAGCCAGGCAAGCGAGGATTTAAAGGAAAGGATTTTTTTTTTTTTTTTTTTATGTTAAGTGCTCCCGGAAGAGATGAGTTTTCAGTTGTCTTTTGAATGCTGTCAGGGATTCTGCATTCCGGATGACGGTGGGGAGATCATTCCACCAGCATGGAACCATGAATGAGAATGTCCTGGAGAGTGATTTTGTGCCCCGCTGTGATGGTACCACGAGCCGTCGCTCATTGACCGATCGTAGGCTTCTGGTAGGGATGTACACTTGTAGTAGTGAGTGGAAGTAGGAGGGAGCTGAACCTGTGGTCAATCTGTAAGCAAGCGTCAAAGCCTTGAACTTGATGCGAGCAGCGAGTGGTAGCCAGTGCAGAGAGATGAACAGAGGAGTGACGTGGGCCCTTTTGGGCTCGTTGAAGACGAGACGAGCAGCAGCATTCTGGATCATTTGTAGAGGTTTAGTTGCACATGATGGAAGTCCAGCCAGAAGAGCATTGCAGTAATCAAGCCTAGAAATGACCAGGGCCTGGACGAGAAGTTGCGTTGCATGCTCAGTTAGGAAAGGCCTGATCTTCCTGATGTTGTGCATAGCAAACCTGCATGATCGAGTTGTCTTTGTAATGTGGTCAGTGAAGGTCAGCTGATCATCAAAGATTACTCCAAGATTTCTGACCGACCTTGATGGGGTGATTGAGGATGAATCTAGCTGGATAGTGAGGTCGTGCTGTAGAGCCTGATTGGCAGGGAGGACGAGAAGCTCAGTCTTTGCCGGGTTGAGCTCCAGGTGATGTTCCTTCATCCATGCCGAGATGTCCGCCAGACAGCTTGAGATCCGTACAGCTACTGTGGGATCATCTGGTTGAAATGAGAGGTAGAGTTGGGTGTCATCAGCATAGCAATGGTAAGAGAAACCATGTGCCTGTATGATGGGTCCCAGTGATGTGGTGTAGATGGAGAAGAGGAGCGGTCCAAGCGCTGAACCCTGGGGAACCCCTGTGGTCAGCTGATGTGCTTTGGATACCTCACCTCTCCATGCGACCTTGAAGGACCTACCTGTGAGATAGGACTCAAACCAGTTGAGGGAGGTTCCAGTGATGCCCAGTGATGAGAGGGCGGACAAGAGGATCTGATGATTCACTGTGTCGAAAGCAGCAGACAGGTCCAGTAGAATGAGAACTGATGATTTGGAAGCAGCTTTTGCGATCCGCAGGGCTTCCGTGACTGACAGCAATGCAGTCTCAGTTGAATGTCCTTTCTTGAAGCCAGATTGGTTGACATCCAGCTGGTTGTTCAGAGACAGGAAAGATGATACTTGGTTAAAAGCAACTCGTTCAAGTGTTTTCGCAATGAATGGTAGGAGAGAGACAGGTCTGTAGTTCTCTAGAAGTGATGTGTTTAATGTTGTTTTTTTAAGCAGAGGAGTTACCCGAGGCTGCTTAAATGCTGTAGGGAAAATGCCAGTGTGGAGGGATGAGTTGATGATGTGTGTGAGAGCTGGAAGAAGTGTGGGAGAGACGGCTTGTAGAAGGTGTGAGGGGATGGGGTCTAGAGGGCAGGTGGTAGGATGACTGGAGAGGACAAGTTTAGATACTTCTTCCTCGGTTAGTGGAGTGAAGGAGGAGAGAAGGTTGTTGGCTGTGGGAGAGGTTAGTTTGGGTTCCTGTGTGTGTGAAGCTGAGAACTGACTGCTGATAGTTGTAGTTTTGTTAGTGAAGAAGTTAGCAAAATCATCAGCAGTTAGCGAGGAGGTGGGTGGTGGTGGAGGTGGACAGAGGAGAGAGTTGAATGTCTTGAACAGTGAATGTGTGTTAGAGGCGCTGTTGATCTTGTTGTGGAAATATGAAGATTTTGCGGTGTGAACATCAACAGAGAAGGCAGAGAGCAGAGATTGATACCTACTGAGGTCAGATGTGTCTTTTGATTTGCGCCATTTCCTCTCCGCTGCCCTGAGCTTGGTCCGGTGTTCACGAAGAACCTCAGATAACCAGGGGTTAGAGGGAGTAGTGCGTGCTGGCCTAGAGGAGAGAGGCCAGATGTTGTCTAAAGAGGAGGTTAGGATGGAGCATAAAGTATCCGTTGCAGTATTCACATCCAGAGATGAGAAATGTGAGGGTGAGGGAAGAGAAGATGACACAGCAGAGGAAAGATGGGACGGAGAAAGTGAGCGCAGGTTTCGTCTGAAAGTAAATGGTGGGGAGGTTGGTGGAGCATGGGTAGTGAGTTGTAGATTGAAAGTAATGAGGAAATGATCTGAAACTTGGAGAGGTTTCACCAAAATGTTGTCTGTGATACAGTTGCGTGTGTAAACCAGGTCCAGTTGGTTGCCTGACTTGTGAGTACCGGTGGTGATGAGGCGTTTGAGATCGATGGATGTTGAAATCGCCAAAGACTACAAGTGGGATGCCATCCTCAGGGAAAGAGGACAGCAACACATCCAGCTCCTCTACAAAACTTCCCAGTTGACCTGGGGGGTGATAAATAACTACAATATGGATCTTCATGGGAGTTGTAAGTGTAATAGCATGATATTCAAATGAGTTGTTATTGCATAGAGAAGAGAGAGTTGAAAATTTCCAAGTGTTAGAAATGAGAAGACCAGTGCCCCCACCTCTCCCCGATTGCCGAGGGGTGTGAGAGAAAGAGAAGTTGTTAGAGAGAGCAGCAGGGGTTGCTGAGTCTTCTGGGCGGATCCAGGTCTCAGTCAAGCCCAAGATATTAAGAGAAGAATGAGATGCAAAGGCTGGAATGAAGTCAGCTTTATTGACTGCTGATTGACAATTCCATAGACCCATAGAAAGAGTGAGAGGTGAGTGTGAGGATGAGAGAATAGGGCGCAGATTAGCAGTATTGCGCTGCCTTCTGTGCGTGGTGAGAGAGCGTTGTCGAGAGACAACAGGAATGTGTTGAAAGCACATAATGATAATAGGAAATAAGATAAAGGTAGGAAGGGAAAGGGTTAAGAAGATACTTTAAGTGCCTTGCAGGTGTCCTTGCTCGGTGGAGTCGCGCAGGTAGAGTCGCAGGTCTTTACCCGAGTCGGTCTTAACACGAGGAGGTTCAACACGAGCGCTGACTGCTTCCGCGACAGCGCGCACACTACATAGATATAATGCTATCAATCGCCTGAGTGAGGACAGCTGTGGTAGCCCTTGCAATTAGCACAGCGAAAGCAAATATCCCGAGAATGGCCCAAATCGAAACTAGCTGTTATGAACAGCAATACTTAAGTGCTACAATAACAAACAGACTACAACCCTTAAGACGGCAGATATTCAAAATAGGAACGTGTCTAATTAAATTAAAGATATTTAGTGAAGATAAAAATTACAAATAAGCAAAGAATCGAAAATAGCCCTACTTACTTGACAAATGGTAAACAGAGCAACAGGAGAACTGGATATTAAGAAAAAAACAACTTACGCGCTCTAGCCGTTCTCGCAGAGTGACTGCTTGTCCATTATCTGCCAATGGGGTCAGAAAAATAATCTTAATTTAAACAGAAACAAGATTATTTTCCTCATCACATTGGCAGATAATTTTGCTTGTGTAAGCAAAAACCTAATTTTGATTTATATCTTGATATAGCATTTTGCTAATCTAGTAAATGCATCTTGATTTAAGAATTTTTTTATATTTTGACTGGAAACAAGACAAAAATACTGAGTAAGAACAGCATGTTTTGCAGTGTGACTTTTTCCTGACGCATTAAAACAGGCTAATTAACGGGTAAACGAGAGGTTTTGGACGTCAGTCTCTGGTTAGCTTGGATTGGAGAAGTGTTCATGTTTGTGCGTCTCCTCCATGTTAACTGTGTGTGTGTGTGTGTGTGTCTTGCACATCCTTCTCTTCCTCCCCCCCATCGCTCTGGCTTAATCCCTACTGCTGATATTGATTATTTTTCACAGAATTACAATCAGTGACCAATGAGGAGTAACGCTTCTGGTACGTCTGTGGTTCTCTCGCCATTCCCCATTCCTTCTGCATGGCCGACTGTCTCCGAGACCCTTCAACACACACAACAAACACGCAGTCCAGGAATCATATATTAATATAAATTAACTTACTAATGAGCACAGCTACTAAAGAAGCACTCAGACAGCCAGTGTTTGTGATTGACAATCATTAGGATTCACAAAAATATTCATAAGAATGTTCAAAAATATTAAATACAAATAAAAATAAGTGCCCCAATTATGAATTATAAAGTTTTTGTCTCCTAAAATGAAGAATCGATTCTGAACCGCTGAAACGAGTCGTCAGTTATTCACTCTCACTTCCCGTTACAATGTAACACATTTGCATAATGCCAGCCTGTGCTCTTGATTGGCTGAACAGCGTCTCTTTGCTCCGCCCTCAAACACTGTAGTTGTATCCGAGACTGGAAGAGTTTGGTTCGTGTTGTTCATGTTTTCTGAATCCACTTTGATGCACTTCTAGAGAATGAGACTCACACTGAATTGATACAGAAAAACTGACGCCATCGTTACTGTTCGTGTCACTGAGGAAGAGCTGAGGTTCAGATATGCTAATGAGCGTTTTGTTCCCGACATGCACTGTAAGGAGTCGACCAATCACAACAGACTGAGCCGTCTGACCAATCAGAGCAGAGCAGCTCTCAGAAAGGAGTTTAGAGAAACTGAATCTTCAAACGAACCGTTTTCAGACTCTGAGAAATGAGGTGATGATGTGCACTGTATATTATGAGAAAACTAAAGTGGTTTTGACCTTTGATGCATGTAAATCTATTGTAGGAAACCAGAAAACAAAATTAGGAACATTTAAAACAGCATAATGGGGCACTTTAAATATATAAAAAATTTGAATATGTTAATTATTTAAGTGAAATATATTTTGTCTTATTTATTTTATTCCTTTTCTCGGTTCCCAGAATCGCTTCAGGTGCGTGATGTGTGAGAATCCTCATGTTCTGCGGTTATATTTGCACATATAAAGATCAAGCCCTGGAAAAAAAATGGGTCACAAACATTCATCTATTCTAATTAAATAAAATTTGACATTTAACGGTTAATGATCGATTGAGCTTCGGTTTTCAGTTTAGGAAAATAATCTAAATAAACAAAATGCTGTCATTGCAATCCTCCACCAGATTTACTAGTATACTTAAAAACTTAAAAACAAAATATTGATAAATGCCAAGTTTTGCGTTGTACGTTCTCTATCGTACGTTCGTTTCATAAATGAGGTCCATTGTGTTTTAGTTTATAACCGAACATTGGTTTCACTTTAGAGAACGTGTGCACATCCCTAGTAGTAATATTATGTATTATTTGTAGCTAGTGTTATATGTTAAGGACATTCTTAAGAAGTATTTTTGGGAATACCAAATGTTTAAGAAACTGTGAATCCGGCCCTGTATAGACAGGAGCAGATGCAATAACGTCTGTATGGACAGGTAACCAAAGTCAAACTCTATAGAGACTTTGCCCTGCGTATAAACACATGCTATAGCTTTTTTGCAGATCATATGCACACTTCTTGTCTTCTTCTCTGTGAAGGACAGACGGACAGAATCTCTGAGATGCTGCACATTCCCTCAGGATACGAGATGTCAGACGAAACTCATCCTTCCCTCGCGGGTCAAAATGACCCAAAGCCCTAAAATTATACTTTTTTTTTTTTTGTCCAGAAAGCTTATCTTATTTCATTTTGATAATATTTTGTCTATTTTTATTTTTATTTACCTTTAAATTACTAAATTTGATTAAATAGTAATTTAAGCACATATTTCTCACATTCTTTCAACTTAAATTCAAAAATAACTCAGAATTTCATGCATAACCCTTTTAATTCAGCTCAAAATATCTTACATTGAAGTCTTTGCCGACCTCTGGTAGAAAAAAAAAATAATATAACATGATATTTCATGACTCTTGCCACTAGATGGCCTTATAGCTCTATATGAGCTGTTCCGCTGGGTCCTAAAGCCAGTTCCGTTCAGTATGTATTCAGACACACATGAACACATTATAAAATAATTTTTTGGTAAAGTTTTAGCATTTTTAGTTAGAATTTTGAGCATTTTTGTTTTTTTTTATGCTTACTGAAGCATTCCTCGCATTCCATTCATTCCTAAGGGGTCAAATTGACCCGAGAGTAGGGCCCTATAAATTTCACGATCACGGAATTGCGGAATTGGCAAATTAACGCGGAATCTAGTGTTAACGGGGAATTTCGTGGAATTTTACATATTTGGTTTGAAATTCTGTTTTTGTGTGGGAGAAGAACGTAGCAAATCTGGGAGACACAACCCCCTCCCGTCATTTCAGCTCCAATGACGGCATCAAAACAATGAAAGCATGGCGATGGGCTCTCCACGGCTCTGCTTTCGTCGGGGAAAAAGTTAAGAAACTCGACGCTATAAGCCCTCAGTACTAGGGGTGTAACAATACATCGATATGAATCGATGCATCGATCAAATGTCTAACGATACGATGCATCGATACCACACATACAATATCGATGTACGGTACCTTTATTTTGACACACTCCATATCCTCACGTAACTTTTCTCCACTAAAAAATCCTTTAAATGAACTTTAATATAACAGAGGAGTTCATTTGCAAAAAACAGATAACCCCGTTCTTGTTCCTTTTCATCATGTTTTTTTTTAAAACTTGTAACAAACAACTTGTAAATGTCCCAATTGGGAGAGGGTGTGCAATTTTCAAAGAGTTTAATTAAACTTTCATGTAATATATTTTTAAGTGCAGTGTCATGTTGCATCATGCAGTATTTGTCCTGAAAAGGCTACTGAGTAAATGTCTGTCACCTCAATAAATCATTCCTATTTTATTTGTATACATTTTAATCATTAACTTTAAAAGCACACTCTTTTTACAACTAAAATAACAGTAAAGGGTAAAAAACGGAATTTGGGAAAAAATAAAACGGATTTCATAGGGCCCTACGAGAGGGAAGGATTTGTTAATTATTTTTAATTTCAACCACAGAACTCATCGAATCTATAAAATTTTGTGTGCATGCCGTGTATATTCGTGGTTCAAGTGGGACTAAAGTCCTCGGGTCTTGGACCCCTCTGATGAACAAAAAAAAAGAGTTTTTAAAAAAAGTTTTATAAAAAAAAAGAGTTTCGGGTCAAATTGACCCGAGGGAAGGATGAGGGTTAAACAGAATTACAGAATTTTGACAGCATATCATGCATCTAAATTACTGAGAGTGAAAACCTTTCCAATAGCCAATCAAATCCTTGTCCAGCTTTGACGTATACATCTTGTATGCTGATTGGTGATTTTGCCTCAGAACAGATTCTGTAATGTGCAAACATCACATCAGTTCTCTGAATGTGTGCATCAGTTTTATTTTATTTAATCAAGATCTGAAAAGCCTTTCTTCTGCAGCCCCTCTGCACTCATTTTATTTTTATTTTACCATCAATTATGATCCCTCTTACTAAAAAAAAACACCACAAGCATCCACTCAAACGCTACACGTGACCTTTAGGGTGAAACTGAACAGTGGGGTCAAAGGTGAAGTGTCAGATGTCCATGTTGTTCGTCTCTTCATGGCATTTCATTCTGTCATGGTGTGATCGCTGAATGCTGTAACATGTTTTAAAACTTGATCCTGTATGTTTTAAAACAATGTTCTTGACTGAATAACTCTAGGGATTAAACTATATTTAATTTATTATACAAATAAATATGTCTGCTTGAAAGAATGAAGAATGTTGAATGCAAGTTGTTATAAAGAATGCACATATCATTAATTAAAAATAAATGTATCTTGTTTATTTATGAGAAGTGGTTTTATATAATTTTAAGATAAATTAAAACATGTTATATGTAACAGAAGTTAAATCTGTGTCCGTATTGCATGTCCAAACCTTAATATATCATTCATATTAACAGGTTAATAGATGTTTTCCCCAGGAGTACTATATCATAAGTTTGGACATTTTAGAGAAATGCTTAATTGATGCATTACAATTTAACTAAACCCATTAGATTTTAGTCGACTAAAACTAAAACAGTTCAGATGACTAAAATTAAATGGCATTTTTGTCAAAAGACTATGACTAAAACTAAATCAAAATTTGCTGTCAAAATTAACACTGATATAGGCCTATACAACTGTTATTAGTATTATTAATACATTAATTTGTTTAATGCCAAAAATGCCATTTAGCTTTAAAAAAAAAAAAAGATTAATGATGACATTAAAATATATTTAATAAACTATTATTAAATATTTATCACTAGAGATATTTGATTCATAACCGTAATCTTTGGCAAAACCATGAGATTAAATATCGTTAATGATGATGCGCTCAGTAAATTATTGTATTATACTATTACGAACTCTAATAAAAGAATCTAATCTCAGTGCGAAGTTTACTGTCACCGACTGAATGTTTTTTGTGTGTGTGTGTGTGTGTGTGTGTTACTCATCCATCTTCTCTCTGTGTTCCCATGGCAGCCGACGACCCCCGGCATCACCTACTCGACCCAACCGACCCACAGACTCCTCCCTCTTTGACTAGTAGCCCCTCCCATTCCCGTGACCAACAGCGAGGACACGCCCACCCAGCCAGAACTCCTCCCCTTCCTGCTCCTCATCACACACACACACTAACACACACACACACTAAAACACACATTCACTTGGACTGCACAACCACTCTACAACCCTCTGTCACAAGTTTAAGTTTTCATTTTGTGTAGGTCACAGATTTCAAACTCATTACATGTTCGTTAGGCCAAAGGTTTTCAGTCTTTTAGATGCAAAGGCCTCCAAATATGATCATCCTGGTGCAAAATGTCCTAAAATTTAAAAAGGCAGCTATATATTTTCATGTCAAAATACTGAATATACTATTTAGAATTTATTGTATGTAATTTATGTATTATTTATTTATTAAATCAATTCATTTATTTAGATTTCTTATTTATTTTCCATATTTTACACTAGTTTGAAACCCCTTGTGCAGTGTTGGGTGAGTTACTCTAAAAAAGTAATAATTAGCTTATAATTACATATTCACAAGTATAATTAGGTAGGTTAATTTACTAATTACTTGCTCTAAAAAGTATTGCATTACTTATTACTTTATAAATCACACATCAACCTCAACCAGTTGAAAACAGACCTGAAAACAGCTCTTGATTCTTCTTTAAAAAAATCATATAAAATTGCAAAATTATTCTTGAACTGACCAACGTATTTAAAGGGACAAGGTTACATTAAAAAACTTTTAACGTTAGATTAAATTAAATTATGTTAGATCCACTGTTTTATATAGAATTGTTCTATAGTTCAAACAGTATGTAATGCAATTACATTAGAAGTAACTTGAATTAAATTACAGAAAAATTGACAGTAATCCATTTATTACTTTCAAACGCGAAGTATTTACAGGTAAAACTCGAAAAATTAGAATATGCTGCAAAAGTTCATTTATTTCAGTAATTCAACTTAAAAGGTGAAACTAATATATTATATAGACTCATTACATGCAAAGTGAGATATTTCAAGCCTTTATTTGTTATAATTGTGATGATTATGGATTACAGCTATGAAAACCTTTTCACAATATTCTAATTTTTTATTTGGGGTTTCCATAAGCTGTAAGCCATAATCATCACAATTATAACAATTAAAGGCTTGAAATATCTCACTTTGCATGTAATGAGTCTGTCTATATAATATATTAGTTTCACCTTTTAAGTTGAATTACTGAAATAAATGAACTTTTGCACCATATTCAAATTTTTCGAGTTTCACCATCCTTTTCGAGAACTGCGGATAATGTACAACATTAGAACCAAAAATCAGAAAAGAAAACTGTTTAGGAAAATCCAGATCTAGAACACAATGTTTTTATGAACTCAAACTCTTTGACAGATGGTTGATTAGTTTTAGATCACTGTTCATGATATTCACCAAATAAGGCTCCTTATCCTAAAGAATAAGCTTGACAGGGAAATATATGAAGGGTTTGATGAATGCATTTCTCTCACTGTATTTTCTGACATCTTTAAGCTTCTTTTGGTTTTCTGCCCGCCCCGGTTCCAGGCGCTTGATTTCCCACTGTATACGGGGATGCATTATCTCTCCAAAGTGTGTTCTGGAGTCTCATGATAACTGCATCTTCTGGAATGTGCTCGTGTGCATTTGTATTTCTGTACATTACTTTTGGCTTTTTTTGTTTTTGTTTCGTATGTGTGTCGGGCTGCAGTGGTCCCTGAGCTCACGGGCCAGAAGACGACACCAAACTCCCCGAAGGGTAATAAACTTTCCCATAGTTCCACAGTCTTTCCCTGTCTGCATCATGAGCTCCTCATAGTTGAGAAAACTGTTTGAAAATTATTTAAAATGTTGAACCTTAAAACAAACATTAAGTTATCATTTCCATAGTAGTTCACATATATTTCAGTATAAAACACGAAAATATGGTGGTCATAAAAATATTTGGACACTTAAGCCACAGTTAAATGTCTGAATGTCATTACACTAGTGTAACATGGTATTTTACAGGACGTGGGATCCAAATGCAGTGTAAAGTTTATTTTAATAAATCCAGGCAGATAACCAAAGAACAAAGACAGGAACAAGGAACAGGTGCTAGTTATTTGTTGCTATAGAGACAAAGTAAAGTAAGAGACAAAAGGAAATGAAAACACAGGAACAATAACATTAATTATACTTCAAAATTAGAGTCTAAAACACAAGAAAAGGAAACACCAGACTGAAATCATGACAATTAGATAGTGACAGTGTTTTTCACAAGGGTATTTAAGAGGGAACAAAACTTAAAACTATGTCAAATTTGAATCGAGAAAACAAACAGACAATTAACTAATAACTAACCAGTTTCCATTACACACACGTCCTTGTCATTAAAACAAAATCTTAATTATAAAACTGAGCCGAGATCAGTTAAACCGTATTAGTTATTATTTGAATAACTCAAATAATGCGCAAGATATTGCCCGATAAACGCGGTACCAGCCGTCAAACTCGTCTTACAAGTACAAGAAGAGAGCCTAGGCTACTACAATCATTCAACACTTTGTAAATAGTGATGTTATTTACTGCACGGCGGCAGATAATAAACCAAAAGTCCTAACGCTATTGTCGATACAACAGTGGGATGCTGAAGCTCCAAAATGTTTCCTCATTATTTGACAGTTAACCAAGTCTTGAGTTAAAAACGCAATCTTGTGTGGTCACCATCGTAGGTTCCATTTAAAAATAATACAAATTTCAGTCAGAAGTCTGATTTTCAACATAAAAGTTAAACAAAAGTCCTCTGAGGGGATTTTACCAGACAAGCCGTTTGGCGCCAATTTCCTGAACGAATTATTAACGCGGAGTGATACGAGACGTGGGAAGTAGTACCGGTAAAGCGGTTTGGACCAGCGCTAGTATATTATAAAATACAGCACATTTGTCAATCTTTTAGTGTTGTTGTAGGTTACAGTTAAAATTGTAATGGAATAATAAAAAAACACCTGATGAGCGCTAATTATGTGGGCATATTTGACTGCTAATTGCGTGACTGAGGAATCAGAATGAAGCAGCTAAAGTTATCCAGAAAGCCATGTAAGTAAAATGTTTTCAAGCTAATTTTAAAGGATTTTTGACAAAGTTTGTACGATGTGAAATTCTAAAACAATAGTTTTAGCTTTGATCACGAAGACAGTGTAGAACATGCTGATAATTCTGAAGAAAAACAGTGTAAAAATAAATTACACAATGAATGATTGAATGATTTATATAGCGCTTTCATATGTACTGCGCTTTACAATCATAGCAGGGAATCGATCCTGAACCAATAATAAATTATTTATTAATTTTATGTATTAGGCTATTAGTTTATGTATTTATTATTTAATAACGAAAAAGATTAATCGAATTCCGTATGCTACACTGCTATAGCTTGCAAATCACATTTTAATACACTTCAGTCACTCAGGTGACCACAAAATCGTATTTTTGAAAACATCCTGCTGCTTTTGATTGATTGTTTGATTGATTTTTTTTTTTTTTTTATGACATTTAGACATTTTTAAGTGAACAAATACATTGTGTGGCCATTATATTACATTTTTACTTGATTATAAATAATCTCTGTAATGATATTCAAATATTTGTCAAGAATGAAAGTTATATTGAAGTACACTTCTATACGTCTCCTGATAGTGATGAGGGAAGGTGGGGTTTGTCTTCTCAGCGTGTGTACTCTGAGGACACTATCTAGGGTTTGTTTGTCTCATTTCTAACTGTGTTTTTCCCTTTTCGGCTTTCATGGTTCAGCAGGTCAAGCACGAGCAGCCCAGACGGTCCCCTTGTCTCCACGTGACCCTTAAAACACTCTTCTTTCCTGCTTTCTTCTTCTCGGTTTCCCCCCCCACATTGAGTAAAACAACCCCAAACCCACCAGCAACACGAGCAAAAAGAACAAGACGAGATGTTTCCTGAACCCTCGGCTCATCGTCCGGTTGAGCGTTTGAGAAACGAGTTCATCTCTTTGGTTAAATCTTCTAGAAACTAGAGGCCTTCCCTGGAACAAATCCTTCAAATGACTTCCTCACAGTATTCAAAAGCCATTTATTCGTACACTGCAACAAAAAAAATCTGTATTTTTGTCTCATTTTCAAGTAAAAGAGTTCTTTCAAGAGTTTTTTTGCAGTGTAAACGTTGTTGTGATGATGTAAAGCTTTCAGTTACGAGGACGTGTGTTCACCCTTCGTGATCAGGCACAGAAATCATTCGTTCGCTTAGTTAAATCTGAACTTTTAGTGGGGCTGGATTGAATTTGAGAGTGCAATATAATCGGTATCTACATGCATGTCATTAAAACATAATAGTGCAGTTTTAGGGTGAACAGACGCTTAAAACGTGCTCAATTTATTTCACAAAGAAGTTAGTGTGTCTATAACATCTGTAATGTTGGGAAGGTTTTCCACACACAGAATTAAATACTTGCTTACTTTATATACTTGCTGTGCAGTGTATGCTGTATTCTGCATATTATTTTAAAGTAATGTGAAAGTGCACTATTCAATGCTAAACAGTAGTAGGCCACAATGTTGTCAACTGCATAAGTAATTTTGGAGCATTTGCATACTATTGCGCTGCAGTGTGCAAACTATATACTGCAGAACATATGTTCTGAACATATCCACATACGACATGTCAACATGTGTCTACATGCATGTGGCAGATAGTTTCTCATTGCCTAAAAAAATCATTATTATTTACATTTTATGGCATGAAAAACATTAAAAGCACATTTAACACGCTTTTTTTTTCTGTGTGTGGACAAACTTTCCCCAAATATGTGCTGTGCATTGAAATTATGCACATTTATTTCAAGTCTGATTTTCCTGTCTGTAATTTAGTGTTCATTATTAAAGCAAAAATTAAGTCTAATATCACTCCGGGTCTATGCATAGAAATCATTATAGTTTGGTTGAAAATATGAGCGCAACCTTCCACACCACCAGTGGACTGTATTTCGTAATTCTGTGGTTTGCTGTAATAATAATAATAATAATAATAATGAAGCCCCTGTTGCTAATAGTTGACGTTGTGTGGCATGACCAGACCGTCTGCGGTTTCAACTGTGCCGTTGTTTCTGTCTCCAACATTCACACCAAACCTTCCCTGAATCCACTCCGAGTCTTAGTAAAACCCACTTATGAGAAAAGAATTACTGTTATTTAAGAGTTCAAATGTGTGTCATGGGCATACTGTATCTTAAGTGTGTCGCGTATCTTTGTGGTGCATTTATGCAAATTGTGACTAGTGTAGTCCACATGTATGATTATTGAATATTAAATTATTATGGTTAGGTGATTTCTTTAAATTAAGCTTATTATCATGTGTAAAGTGAGAGTCTAGAGGAATAAACCCGGGCCTCTTTCTGTGTTTGGACAGAAAGGTGTAACTATACTGAGTGTGTAACGTGTGAATGAATGAGTGAAAGTGTGTAACGTGTCCTCTGCTCACACCAGCTTGTCTGGCAGGGCTGTCGTTATTAAAGTTAAGTGTAACGAAACTTGCTTTTGTGTTGTTTTTCTTGTCGTCAGACGGTCTAAACTCTTAAAAATAAAGAGAATTTGTTCAAGCTTATCGATATGCCATGCAGTTTCTTCTTTCCGGTTTGTATTTCTATGGACGCCCCCATTATGGCCACATAAGAAAAATAAACATACTTTGGTAAATCATAATCATGACAAGTGTCAGTTGAAAAAAAAAAATCATAATTATGAGATAAAAAAGGCATAATGACATGAAGTCGATAAAGAGATCTCACAATGTGAGTCATAACGTAAAGAAAAAATTATGGCATACTAATGGCATAAATCTTACGAGTACCATAATTTTGACTATGATTTACCAAAGCATGATCTTTTTTCTTCTTACACAACAGGCATATTTTCAGGAAGCAAAACCGACTCGACTAATTTTCCAGGTTGTTAATCTATGACATTTGCTTCTGTCGAAGCCGTCAGCCTGCATTATTTCAGGTTATTCTGTGTTTAACAGCTGAATTCATGGTGAAAAACTACATTACCCATGATGCTGTGCAAAACATTCCACCAGAGTCGAAAAAAGCAACATTAAAGATCTCATAAGCTCCGCCCACTCCCATGAATCACTGCGAAAGACATAATTGAGACGATCTCTAAATATATATATATATATATATATATATATATATATATATATATATATATATATATACACACACACATAACATTTAGTTTTTAATTTGAATGTGCCGTTTGCAATGCTTCATGGGATTGTAGTTGTTTCCCTCACTAAAGCCGTTGTCTTGTACTTTTGTCTTTTCTGCTTCAAATCAAGAGTCTGTAGTGTTGTGATTCCCCTCAGTCGGTCGGCAGTGTAGTGTCTCAGCTAAAGTTGATTAAAATCGTACATTATGCCACTATAAACAATCAAAAAGCGTGAAATCACACACGACTCCCACATCATTAACCTCAGACACTGAACAGGTTTTGTTTTGCTCAATCAGGTTTATTTAGGAGGAAAATCACCACATGAAACAACTCGTTATTCCTTCATTGTGTTCCAGCGGTCGTAATTAAAACAGATTAGTGTGTAATTCATCATTATCCCAAATAAATAGAATTCTCCTTTAGTTCAGCTGTCGTATGAAACCACACAAACGGCGCGTCCTTTCTTCCCACAAGATCCTCCTCTCTTCCGCAGGCAAACGCAAGCATCACTTCCATGAATATACAGTATGATACACAGTTACACTATTTACACATCTGTTACATCAACAAGCTCTGCAAAACAATAAACTTGATCTGAAAATATCGGATTAAAGCCCACGCCCCAAAATAATCACTGTAAAATATATTCATACACGCAGATATAAACGCATAAAGCTTGACGTTTACAGATGTGGCCAATAAAAGTGCTTCAAGGGTCAAATACCCCGTTACTTCAGACCGAACACAGGATTCAGATGTGAACTCCTATCAACACGCTTTTCCAGTTACAATACAGAGACAGATGAAACTGGAAAAATGAGAATATGGTGCAAAAGTTCAGTTATTTCAGTAATTCAACTTAAAAGGTGAAACTAATATATTATATAGACTCATTACATGCAAAGTGAGATATTTCAAGCCTTTATTTGTTATAATTGTGATGATTATGGATTACAGATATGAAAACCTTTTCACAATATTCGAATTTTTTATTTGGGGTTTTCATAAGCTGTAATCCATAATCATCTTAAAATATCTCACTTTGCATGTAATGAGTCTATATAATATATTAGTTTCACCTTTTAAGTTGAATTACTGAAATAACTGAACTTTTGCACCATATTCTAATTTTTCCAGTTTCACCTGTATGCTAACCCTTTCTATGAAGCCTGTGTGTAAATATACATTCTACTTAACGCGTGGTGTTTTTGTAAATACCTGTAAGCAGATTGTGATATGCATATACTTCTAAAGAGATGAATGCGTTTAAAACAGCCTTATGCAACGCATCACACTCTTTAAAGGTGTAGCCGTGAGAGAAACGTGTTAAACTGCATTGCAATTATGTACAAAAACACAAGTTGCATGAGAACGGCTTCATAGAAAGTGTTATCAAATCCACCCATGATGCTCTTGAAAGTGTCTGACTGTGGAGGGTGTTGTTTAGAGATGAACTAGGAGGAATTATTAATGTTATTTCTGTACAGCTCTCATAAACTCGCACTCATTGAATCATTCACTCGACGTCAACGAACGACTCTGATCTCTCAGCCGACGGCGTCATAGAGTTCGCAAACAACCTCCAACATCTGGAACGCTTCGACGTCACGCAGTCTGGGGAAAACACAAGGTGCTCGTGTGTTTGTGGGGGGAAACAATATGATCACATCTACCAACAAATCCCAATAATGGCCAAAGAGAAGCAAAAACAACTGTTTTTAACTCGTATTGTACCGAATTTGAAATCCGATTCAGTTTCTATCACGTTACCTTCTCGATACTCTCTGCCCTACATGCTTTACAAACACTTCATAACCTCATTCTTTCAGAAAACACTTCATCTTCCTAGTCCAGACCTGCTCTAATCATAGCATATTATATTATTATGCAACGAGTTCACAATCTTACTGATATGAATCATCACTGATTGGCCAGGAAACGGTCTATTGCACCACCTATGTTTGATAAAGTGAACTAATCGCACAGATTGATCAGGGACACAAGAGCAGCAAGAACTGATATTCTTATGCATTAACTGGTTTACACACAAACCAAAATGGAGAGTTTCAGAATCAAGATTTCTCTAGAAACCAGAGAAACTAGGAGTCCATATCGCCAAACATCCCGAAGCCGAGCAGGAACACAGATTCAGACCACCAGAATCTTGACCTCGTCGTGTTCGTCGGGCCGGTAGAAGAACGGGATGCAGGGGTTCTCCCCCAGGAATGGAGCCGGTCGGGCCTGAGGATTCTGGATCTCCTGCAGGAGCTGCATGATCTGACGGGCCGTCCCGTCCTCTCGGGGTCTCAGGGACGGGTCCGCTGTGGATGCGGGTCTCTCTGAGCTCTCGGGGTCTGTGCTGGACTGGGCCGATGAAGACACGTCCACCGCTGTGCTCATGTCCAGAACCGCTGCGGGAACACGGAGGATTTCAGGATTAAACTGACAAATAAATAATATCGTCTAATCTGATCTGAAAACTGTATAACTGCATGATTCAATTCAGTTCAATAATACTGTTGATGTAGCAAAAATCATCAATTATTAAACAAAGTGGCATCTGTGGAAGTGGAGGAAATGAATCCGCTATAAACAGGGTTCGTACAGAGACTGTAAAATTAAACAGTAATTTACAGGCTTTTTAAGGACTTTAAGCACTACTTTTTTGTTTTTCAAGGACTACAATCAGCGATCTCACTTATCAAACAATATCTTTCAAATTCTAAAAAAGAAAGAAAAACGAACCAAAAATAATCAATGGTAATAATAATAATAATTTGTTTGTTTTAATAATAAAACAAAATGGTAGAAATAAAGTGCAGCAGATGCAATGACCGGGTAACTATAATCATTGAAAGGATACTTTGACAAAGATGTCGCTTTCCTTATTCAAACTGACTTTTTTCTCCCATAAATATATGATTGACCTGAAGAATGAAAGCTGTATCATATACTTGGATATTTATATGAGCAAGATCACGCTCATAGCCATGTGAAATGGCTCTAAGTGTATATCAGACGGGCTGCAGAGTTCATTTTGTGTGAAAAGATTGTTATCAATAAAATTAAATATTAATTTAACACATACAAGCACTTTTTAAGTACCTTTTCAATAAATATGGCTGTTTTCAAGGGTTTTTCAGGACTTACATTTAAAGTACTTTAAGGACCTTGTACAAACCCTGTATTCAGCTAGCTTCGTCAAACAGCGTCGTCATCTAGCTCAATTCAGTTCAAGTTTTGATAATAAAGTTTCAATAATGAATCAAATCATCCGAACGAACCGAACCACACATCCTGATGCTCATGTGTTTGTACCACAGACTGTAAAAAAATATGGGGACGTAGTGTCCGGGACGTCACCCGTGGTGTTTCTGAAGAGCATTTTTAAAGCCCAAAGTGGGCGGAGCCGGCCGTCGCCATCTTGTTTGCGCGTCACTCCCGGATAAATGTAATTGGGCAAAAAGGCGGGATTAGCTGAGGTGACGTGGCGCTAGCAGACAGCAGACAAACGGCTAGTAGTGACATCAGCGGCAATCCACCTGTCACTCAAGTGGCCACGCCCTTAATTATGCAGAACTTTAAGGCTTAATATAATTTAAACGGATGAGTTATAAAAAAAAAATTCACCCTCCTCACAGTTTCATGAAGGGCAAAATTATCTATATAGCCCAAAACCACTTTTTGCACCAGACTGTAAACATGTTTTATTCTGCTGTAAAGTTGGGCATTTTAACATGGAGGTCTATGGGATTGAGTCTCTTCTGCAGCCGGCCTCTAGTGGCCAGTCGATGAACTGCAGTTTAAGTCACTTCGAGAGAGACGGGAAGGTTGCCGCTTGGTTTGCACGAGTGTGACTGTTACCTGGACTGTCCACACTGTTGCTGTCCATGTTTTGGTCATCAGGTCGAGGCTGGTCTCCTCCAGACGGCAGGAGGTCAGGGTTACTGACGGCGCTCATGTATCTGCTGTACCACTCGTTACGCTCCCCCACCAAACGCATGACCAGGTCCTGCAGCTCGGCTAACTTCACCTGAACAACACACACACACGTCAAACATCACGCCGCAGACGTCACACCATCATCACAGAGATGCTCCTCGTACCTTCATCTCCTCCTTGTCTTTGGCCAGCATGTTGATGTATTGCTCCTTTTCAAAGTGTCTTTGTTTCATGATGGCTCTCTGGTTCTGATACAGCGCGATGTATTCACCTACACGTACAGAAAACACACTTGTAAAGAGAAAATTCACAAATATGCTGATGTAAGCTGTTCTTCTTCTAGCACGCATTCGCAGAAATCTAATTTTCACATCACGATAATTGCTGAAGCTTTATTGAATTAGGATAAAAAGATATGAAACCTAAATAGCAATGTAAACAAAAAAAGACAGAAAAAAAAAATGACGAAAGCACATAAAATGACTAAAAATTAAACAAGCTTATTCAAAATATTAATAAAATTATACTCTAAAATACCAGTGAATATTTTGTAAAAGTATTTGGTGTTGTTTGATAAACAAGCAGTTCAACAGGTTGATAATGCGCATTCAAAAAATCTAAATCGCGAGTTATCTAAAGTATTTTGAAGTGGCAATGATAACAATACCGTACATGTTCATTATATCTGGAATATCCTGTATTACAAAATACAGTCAAGCACGTCTGGACACGACAGTAATGCAAGTAAGGAATAATTGATGACGAGTCGTTGAATTATTAGAAAATAACGCACACGCGAGGTGGTAATGACGCAAATAAATATTTTCTAATTAATTTATTCTGCTTATACTACGGTTCAACACCATAAGACATTCAAGACATTGATTAGATGACGTATTTTTTAATTGTTAGGTTTTTGTCCTTAAAACGCTCGTGTGTGTAGGACTAATTTCTTACACATCTCATCCCATGCCTCCATTATTAATTCCAAAACGTCATTTTAAAGCTAGAAACTTGATAGCAGACTAATGCCGTAATTAATACAGAAATTAATGAGAGAGAGAGAGAGAGAGAGAGAGAGAGAGAGAGACTAAAAGCGAAACTAAGTTTCTCTGCTTCAAGAACAGCGCTGTTATTACCTCGCTAGTGAGAAATGTCATGTGACTTTAAAGTTGTTAAACTATTTTACTGATAAAATCATCAGAGCAGCGCTAATAACGTGTTTCTGTGCGAGTGTGTGTCTGTACTGTATGTGTGTATGCGTTTGAGCGTGAGAAAAAGTGTATGTGCTGTCTGTACATAATAAAACTAAATTTTGTGGCAAAAAACATGGAAATAATTAGTCTTTTTTATCCCATTGTTTACTATATTTATTTGCTTGGTCAGTGTCGCTGTGGGTTTTGGTTCTGTCGGCTGTAAGGACCTTTGAAATAACTGAAATCATTTGGCGAAGTAATATGGAACTGTAATGCGGTCAAAACCTGCTGGAACTACTTTAGCTGTGCATTTACTGCAAAATAATTGTTCTTTCATCAACCAATCAGAAACAAGCATTCAACGGCCACATTTTATATGCATTAAATGATGCATTTTCCATTCTGCACTTTATGCATTTTGACACACAATGATACAAATCCGCTGACAGTGTGTGTGTGTGTGTGTGTGTGTGTGTGCATCAGCGTCTCACCGATGGTGTCCGTTTCTCCTGACAGCTGAATGCAGCGGTGCTCCAGCTCCTCCAATCGCTCCCTCAGGTCCACCTTCTCCTGCATGAGTTTGGTGAAACGCTCCTGGAGTTTGTCCATGGCAACACGCAGAGCCTCGTGCACCTCCACTGGAACCCCGTCAGAGCCTCCTACACACACACACACACACACACAAAATCAGCAGTGCAGCAAAGACAGGGCAAAACTAATAGTAAATAGTGAAGTCGTTAAAAAGTAAAATTCTATAAAAATTAAGCAGCACAACGGTTTTCAACATTGAATATAATCATAAATGTTTCTTGATCATCATATTAGAGTGATTATGTGATTAGTGTGATATAGTAATGATGCTGAAAATTCAGCTTTGATCACAGGAATAAATTACACTTTATAAAAATATTCACATAGAAACCACTTAACCCTAAATTGTAATAATATTTTTACATTTTTCTTATTTTTTTTTATTTGAATTTTTATTTATTATTAATATATAAATTATATTCAAATTTAGAAGGCATAATTTCAGTAATGTGGAAAAAAAATTTGGCTTGAGGCCATTATTATCAATATTATATAAATTTTTTTCCATATAAAATATCAATGCACCGCATTAAATTGTTAATTAAAAGCAATGATAACATGATCGTCGTTAAAAAACCTGCATTTTGTTTAAACTAACGTTTATAAATCAAATATAATTTTGTAAATTGCATAAATAATTGTGAATAAAACAGCGTCATGCATTTACGCATACTTTAATTCAAAGAGCCGAAGTGTCGATCACACAGAGTACTTTTTGCATTTAAAAATAGAAAAAACCCCACAAAGTTGAACTTTTAACTTTACACGACTTTCTAAACATGCGGCTTTCTAGTGCGAGACACGAGTGTATCGGTCAAAGATGTCCGTCTAGCGCATGTTCACATGGAAAACAATGGAAAAGCAGCGCAGAAATTGTGTTCTCTATTACTGCAATGTCTCAAATTAACAACATACAACTATTAAGGCAAACAAAAACATTAAAATGCAACAAATGACAAACATCATCATCACATCTCGTAGGCCACTGATAAGGACGCACACCTAAAATTATGATGGACCACTTCGCATTGAAATGTGGATTTTTATTTTTGAATTTTATTTTGACAGACCTAAAACCAAACGTGTGAATGAGTTTTCACAAATGTGTGTAGACGTCTGAGGGATTTCAGTGCAGTGAATGTTTGCTCATGATGAAGCCGCACCTGTCTCTGCACATGTGCTCTGATGATGATGATGCTCGTGGCTCATGGCTGTCATCTGTTGCCGGGCGGAGTGATGAAGCCTCCTCTCCTCCTCGAACCGACGGCTCATCTCATCTCGCTCATCCTCCAGACGGGACAGGGCAGAATGAATAAACTCCTCCTGAAATAATCAGAGGGAAAGAAAAATTCAAGTGGAAATTAATATTTAATGAGGAGAACATGTTGGGTGGAGGTGGAGTTTTTGCTTCTGGACGTGATTGGATCATGAAAGTAAGCTTTTTTTTTTTAAATATTTTAAAATAATATTCCTATTAATATTATTATTTAGTAATATACATTTTTAATACAATAAAATTAAATATTTTAACCCTTATTATAAAATAAAGCTGAAATATATTACTGCTGGAAATTATAAAATTTATAAAAATAAATATAATTATAATACTTTTATTTTTAAACTACAAGTCACAAAGCTCATTTTAATTTCAGTTTATAATATTAAATTACATTTATATTTAAGTCTTAAATTCTGCACTTTCAAATGCTCAAGCTTCTATAATTTGATATAATAAAATGTAATATATAATTATCTCCCACTTTGATGGTATCAACAGATGAGAAAAGGTGAAATCAAAATATTTTTTCACAAAAAGAAAATAAAATTAACTGAACGAATAGTCCAGTTTGACTGTAAATCTTCATATCCAACGTCACAGAAGTCTATTCAATTGCATATTTTAATAAACACACCATGTCTTCTCTGGTCTCAAACTCTTCTGGAATGACGATCTGTGATTTCTGGAAGCTCTCCGGGAGCGAGTGACTCTCCAACCCGTCACCTGCAAACATCAGTCGGGCAATCGTCAGTAAAGCCGCTGTGGTAGAGCAGATGTTTCAGTGAAAGCTGGGACTCACCCTCGTCTCTGTGTGACGTGTTCGTGACAGAGCCGTTCAGGAGCTCCTGCACTTCCGTCTTCAGGTCCTCATTGTCTCTGGCCAGCTGGTTTAGTTTCTCCTGCAGGGAGCAGTGAAGCAGGATAGATTATTAGCATCAGCGAGCATTTAAAGGTGCATTGTGTAATATTTAGGAGGATCTGTTGACAGAAATGCAACCTTAATTGTTAAATATCTTGGCACATATTTTCAGAGCTACATTCATGGTAGTGTTGCATTTCTGTCAACAGATCCTCCTAAATATTACACAATGCACCTTTAAATGAATGTGGAGAGCAGCTCATATGACAATGGAAGACTTTAATGAGAAAAGAGTTGATATTGAGATCTTTGAGTTTTGATATTATATTGTGATGTGTATGGAATCGTGACATGAGGGTCTCGTCACACCCCTAGCGGATGCTCATACAGTGATGGTTGAAGAGAAAGCTTGCGTTCACCTGTGCCTCCTGCAGCTGCACGTGACTCTGCTCCAGCTGCACTTTGCCCTGCACCTCGTCGTGCTGCAGCCGGTCCATCAGCTGCGCCTGCTGCAGGAACTGCTTGTGCAGATGCTCTCGCTCCGCCACCAGCGCCTGGTATCCGCTCGTGTACTGCTGAAGATGGCTGAGATACTGATCCCTCTGCTCCTGCACCGACGCCACCTCGCTCGACTTCTCCAGCAGCTGGGGCGATGAATCAATAATCAGGTTACGGTGGGCAAAATTAATGGTTTCTTATCATAGAATAAGGCGGGTAATATATTATTTCACAGTTTACTATACAGTGATATGTCGATTAGCATTGAAGTACCAATAAACTGCGTGCAAATACGCATCCCTTTAAGGCAGTGGTTTCCTTTTACCATAAAATATCCTCCCCCTGAGATTTTAAGTTAAATTCCCCCTGTGGTGTAAATCCAGCTTTTAATGTTGTTTATGTGTCTATGTGGTGTTATTAATATCTTTTAAGACACACCGTGTGTAAGTTCATAAGTCGACAGCATTGCTGAGTATTTTCTGCTTAAAACTGCAGTGAACCAAAGACAGTCTCAAAAACACGGTTTGAAATCGCTGGTGTTTCTGACGTCACAAACGACCTTGTAACCAATCAGATCAACGTGTGATCGTCAACCAGTGGATCTCAGAGCTGAGTGAGTGGCTTCTTATCATAGAATAAGGCAGGTAATATATTATTTCACAGTTTACTATACAGTGATATGTCGAATATACTTTATCATCATGAAAATACACGAGAAGGCTTGAAGAACTCAGATAAACCATATATTATCGTAGTCGTGTGTTCTAATCTTCTCTTTATTCAGTTACAGAGAAAGTATGATGCCCGTAGGTATTTCCTTGAATGACTTGCGTTGTCTACTACTGCTGTGGGGCATATTTTGAGTTTCTGCATTAGAGCGCCATCTGGCTTTCAGATAGAGCAGCATTTTACTTCCGATCACAGAGCCGTGCTTCACTGACAAGCAGCGCATTCAAATAAATAAAATAATTCGCAGCCTTTGCCAAATCACGTGCAGCTTATTTTCCATTAATCGTGCAGCCCTAATAGTGACGCTAGCCATGTTTTATCTTCAATGTTTCAATTATGACCGTCAGGGAAACGTTTAGGGTTAAATTATGTAAAAGCAACCGTTACAAAAAATCTTTTGCACAGGGCATCTATTCATATTTAAAGTTGTAAGAGGTAGGAATAATGTAATCGGTACAGCTCTCTTTTAAAGATGCTTTTATGACTTGTCAATTGTTGTGCAAAGTTGGTTGCATGTGCACGGTTATTGTAAAAGGACCAGTATAACTAACTCTAACATCATGCAAGCCTGTTTATTTTAATTTTACATAGGATGCATTTAATAATTAGCCTATAAGTGGACACAAACCTGTTCTTTGGCATTGTGCAGATCTTCCTGTAGCTGACCCATCTTACGAGCGATCTCCTTCTTGATGTGGTGCTCGGACTGCAGAGCGCTCGTCAGCTCCATGTTCTCATTGGTCTGAAGGGGGAGAAAGGTCAGAGGTCACATTCGCATACGTCATCTTTCACTAGAGCTCACCAGTTGGGATGGGCCACGCTGAATTGACGTGCTACATGTAAACGATATTATCCGTTATATTTTCCTGTAAGATAATGGAGTTCATTTGGAATTATTCTGCCTTTATGAGCAAGCAGAGACTAATGCACACGTGATTAATATTCATGAACACAGAAGCTCATCAATCCTTAGTGCGGTTTGTATTGTTATTCTTATCAGTATTTTTGTTAGTTTTATACATTTCAAACTTGTAATTGATTTGAATTATTATTGTGTGCTGGTTTTCAGTACAGTTGCACTATTTAAACATCTGCACTTTTACAAAAGAAACATTATCTGCAACTTTTCCATTTCTGGCAGGGCTGGTGTTTGGATTTGTACGTTTTTTTTTTTATTCTTTTATGTAATTGGTATATTATAGGAGCCTATTTGATGATGCCCGTTTTACTTTAGATCAATGTTTGTGTTTCTGAAGCTCTTTTTTTAAGAATTGTTGAAAGGTGTCTTTTTAATAAATGCAACACGTTCCCAAAGTCATGTGAAATAATCGTGTTACATAATTGTGATTTCAATACTGACCAAAATAATCGTGATTATGATTTTTTCCATAATCGAGCAGCCCTAACTTGAAGCCAAAAACAGTGATGAATGGTACTAAATGTATCATCATTGATATCATTATTGCAATAAATACCAGAATATATCGTGATATAGTTTTAAGTCCATATCGCCCATTAGGGCTGGGTTATCGATTCAGATGTTCCAATTCAATTCGATTTCGATTCTCGATTCGATTTTTGATTTGACTCAATGAATATAGATTTAATACAAATCCTATATTTATAAAAGTTTACAAGGGTACACTAAGGTACATTAAAACAGAACCCAACTCTATATTTCAAATGCATAATATGACTGGAGAAGATTTTGATGCAAGATGAATAATTGATGCTGTAAAAAGGACAAGTCAGAACAGTGGAATGCCTTGATCAAACAGAATCAGGTTATTTTATATTAAAGATAAAACTAACATAAAATATCCCACCATTAGCTGTAACATGGAGGCTGCAAGCCTGTGCACAGTGTATGAAAACTTATACTGGCTTTTGGGTG
Organism: Tiaroga cobitis; assembly: GCA_030578255.1. NCBI lineage: Eukaryota > Metazoa > Chordata > Actinopteri > Cypriniformes > Leuciscidae > Tiaroga > Tiaroga cobitis. Next base: position 59,825,247 of record CM060595.1, on the reverse strand, counting down.
ATAGATAAACAAATAGGGCTGTAGCGATACACTAATCTCACGATACACGATATTCAGCTCACGATACGATATATAATCACGATATTCAGCCAACGATACGATTCGATATAATTCGATACACTTACATAATTTTCTGAAATATTTAAAGGGGACAGAGTGATTTTGGTGACATCTTGTGAGTGTTCAATTTACTTGGATTTAATTAATTGAACTGAAAACACATCACTTACACAATATATGTCTCTGACTGGACAGTCTCTACAGCTTGCAAATGCTGGACAAAATGAATCAAAAATGTGTTGAGAAAATTTGTTCCATTTATTAAAACAGGGCAAACTGTAGCTTACAAGCCTTTGAAAAGTACATAAAGTGCAGAATTGGAATTAACAATGCAGAGTTAAAAAGTGCAAATAAAGTTGAGTAAAAAGGTTTTATAAAAAGATAAACCTCACATATTTCACCCTTTAAATCATTTTTATAAAAAGAATGAGTCAAAAAAGATAAATTACTGAAATTTACAATGCACATTAGCTTATCTTTTATTAGTAATAGTAAAATGCGGTCCGATTTTCCCGTGGCGTCTGTCATTGCTAAGCAACCATGCACTGCGCGCTCCACAACGACAAAGAAGTTTTAGTAGCTAATAGATTTCCACCACTGAAAAACGCTTGCTGTGGCTCTGCTAAGTTACAAGATTTATTTACGGAGCAGAGAAAAACGCCCGTAGTGTTTGGGTGCACCCCCATCCTTCATGTTGACCGAGCTTTCAATGTCGTTACGGAAAGGGTGAAGCTGATGGTTGGTTCTTGTCACATGAACTGCGGTGCGCTTGCGGCAATCTGAAAAGTTGAGGCGTTTTCATCTCGCTGCGCCTGGGAAAAATGAGCGCGCCGCTTCAATTATGAGCCCGCTTACCGTGCGCCTACATTTGAAATAACGAACTTGAGTGCGCAAAAGACACGATATGTAAACGGCCTCTTGACGAGCGAAGTGAAACACGGGGATTTGAATGCGACTTATGTATCGATAGTCGCGGCTTAAAAATCAATACTTTCTTGGGGAAAAAAAAAATAGATTTTTATCGCAGAATCGATCAAATTGCTCAGCCCTAAAAATAAATATGGGGAAAAAAAAAATCGATTCGTGGCCTTTGAGAATCAATTTTGAATCGACCACATTTTAAAAAACGATTCATAGAAAAAATCACCCATCCCTACTCACCAGCTTGACAAAACCATTCTGAAACTCGGCCAGCTGGTCTTTGAGGTCTCGGTTCTGAGCCAGGGCTCTGCTGATGGTGGCTTTATCGCTCTGGACGTCCTCTAGAATACGGAGTCGATCCTGAGCGTCTTCAGCGGCCCGCTCGGCCTGTCTCTCCAGTTCTTCCAGCCTCACCTCCTGTTCCTGCACCAGTCGGCTCAGCTGCTCGTTGTCCCGCACCTACAGGACACAAGAGAAAACATATGCAAATCATGTGTAAATAGAATAAAACTCACACACACGTGTGACTGATACTCTGAAAACACCGGATAACGAGCTACTCACGTGTGCCTTTGATTTGATATGATATATCTCAATTATTATTATTTTTTAGGTTTTTAAGAATGCACAAAGAATAGTGACTCAAGCCAAGTTTTATCTACAATGTGTCAATTATTACCATCAGGAAAACGTTTATGTAAGGAGTGTCTAAACACTTATATAAGGAGTGTCTGCTAGGACTGAATGATGTAACGAATTATATAAACATCAATAGCTATGTTTTCATCCAAAGTTGCGAATTAAACTTATGCGCAAAATTGAAATGACATAAAACTTTGCAAATAAAGCAGCGCGTCCATCCCATGTGCTCAAGAGAACAAAATATCACAATCTCTGTTGAAGTTTTTCATTGCGCATCAAGGGATATTCTCAGTAAATGTGTTTCCATTGTAGTCTATACGCATGAAAAATGTATCCGCCTCAATTAAGCACATATGTTTTTGTTTTTTTTAATTTTAGCATTTCCATACAGCATTTTTTTTTTTTTTTGACATCCCAAAATCTGCATAGAAACCGGTGGATGGAAACAGCTATTGTGAAGAATGATGGAGTCAAAAGGGTTGTGTAATGCATTTAAGAAATGTATGAATCTAAATATACAGCAATAAGAATTGCATGATCTAGTATTTTTACATAAATATGAGTAGCGAATTGTGAACTTTGTAAGAGAAACGCAGTATATGCATGACACAAAGCATGCGTCACATGTTTAACGCAGGTCACCTGTGCTTGGTACTGTAGACTGAGAGCGTCTCTCTCCTGCTGAAGGCTGCTGATGGTTTCCTGAAGGGCCAGCTCACTTTCTGAAGGGCCTGAGACCTGTGACACGGCCTGCAGCTCCTGCTCTCTGCTCATCAGAGCTGTGGACACAAGACAAATCTCTCATGTTTCTATCTGAAGAGAGTAAGGCTAGAAGTGGTATTTACGTAGTGTATGTTTTGGGCATTTGTTTCGTTTTTTGGCAACTGAGAGGGAAAAGTAAGTGATTTAGGGTTGAGTTCGGTTCTCTTGGTTCTTAATAATACATTTAGTATTGTGTTTAATGTGAATAGGTTGTAAAGAGTGTGGATCTCATGTCTTGTACCTGCAGCGTTCTCCAGTTCTATGATCTTCTCCTGCAGCTCGTGGATCTGAACAGCAGTGTTGTCCCTCTCCTCAGACATCAGACGCACCTACACACACAATACGTCAACATTAGTGAGGCACGATATATTCGCCACCATATCGGTATCGGCCGATACATGTTCATTTTTAATGTTATCATTTAGGGATGTCCCGATCCGATCACGCGATCGGAAATCGGGCCCGATCACGTGGTTTCAGACTCGATCGGAATCGGACGTTACCTCCCGATCAGGACTCGGATGTATGTAAATTAGGGGTGTAACGGTACATGTATTCGTAATTATTGAACCGTTTCGGTACGAGGCTTCCGGTTCGGTACGCATACAAACCGAACGATTCCTAGGACCATTTTTCCTGCAGACAAAATCCGCGCTGGCGCGATCACCACAACGTTGCGCAACATCAAATGGCAAACGTAATGAAAGCGGAACGAAACTGCGCTACTCATTATATTGTGCTTCACGGACCGTTTATCAGTTCGGACCAGCAACATCTGTGCAGCGCGAGATCAAGCGACACTGTGCTAAGAGATCCAGTGAAGAAAACATTTGAATTCGCCACTGAAGTCATAACATCGCTGCGAGATCTAGTGAGAAGCATTCACATTTCTCCGTTATTAACCGTAGATCTCTATTAGACCAAACAGCGCTGACGTGGAAACCAGGAGAAACATTGTGCCGTGAATGAACATGGATTTAATGTTGCACTTCAAAACTCAAATATTATATAAATATATATTTAAATGTTATTTTTAATGTGATTACCAAAACATTATTTGTTCACCCTTCAAAGATTACCCCCATTTATAAACCTGAAAGTTTCAAGATGTAGGAAAACTCAAACTTATTTAAAAATAGTTTTTCTTTTAATAAATAGGAAATTTCTCTGGCATTTCTTTCTTTTTGCTGTATCGTATCGTATCGAACCGCAAATTTTGTGAACCGTTACACCCCTAATGTATATATATATTCTCATTTTTTTTATACACTTTTAAAACATTTTTATTTTTTGTTTACATGCATGCCGGGTATTTTAAGTTGAGGTGCTATTTGCTTTTATATTAGACCTTTTCTATATTTAGGCTACTGTTGCACTAAAGTCCAAAAGTGAAGATTTTATGTTATTTATTACTTGATTGTTCAAGCTACCTCACAGAAGTGCTCTGTTTGAATGTTGAATGTTAAAATAAGGTGAATTAAATAAAAAATAAGGAACATCCTGGATCTGTTTTTTCTCTCTTCTCTATTCTTTTTTTTTATGTATTATATAAGTGTCAGATCGGGACTCGGTATCGGTAGATACTCGAAATCAAATGACTCTGACTCGAGGGCAAAAAAACCTGATCGGGACATCCCTATCTATCGTCCCAATAAAAAAATTGTCTGATATATTAAAGCCGGTAAATAATGGATTTTATCCTTCAGCTGAGACACTTCAGATGCACACAGTTCAACATGATGGCTTTGAATTGCTTGAAATATGATTAAAGTCACACAAAAAAAGGAAAATACAGTTCCCATCACAAAGTCTGCGATTTAATGAAATTAATATATGCACTGTGTGTTTCAGAGTGAACTTTATCATGTCGCTTATAACGTGCATTTGGGAACGAAACGTGGGGCAGCCATTTCACCAGATTTGTAATAAGAAGCATTTATAAATGTACTGTAAAATAAAACTATTATTACTTATACACACACACACACAAAGCATGCGTTACCTGAGACAGGAGCTGTTCTGTTTTGTCTTTCCACACTCGTCCCTCCTCCTGAATCTGTGCAGCGTACTGATCTCTCTCCACCTGAAGCTGAGCGACGGACTCCATCAGCTGCACACACACACACACACACACACACACACACCAAGCACAGGGAATTCAGAATGAGAGAGGAAAAATACTGGCACAAGCCATTTCCCAAATTACAAGCCCTTCACACACCTGAGCCGCGTGAGCCTCTAACTGGTGCTTATCTTCCAGGATGAGCTGAACCTGCTGGTGTTCTGATGGAGGACCCGACTGACTGGAGAACTGGAGGATTTATGTTAACAGACAGGAATTACACCATGAGATGTTGTTACATCATGCGCAGAGTAAGGGCCAGATTTTCTAACAGCATGCAAACCCTCTTTTTGCGTAAAAAAAAAACTACAACAACTGTCAGGATCTACCAAGGACACGCAGTGAAAAATTAGCGATGAAAAGCCATGGTTGTTTTTGTAGCTGATCTTTTTGCATATGCATTTGTACATACTTTTAGGGCGTAGTATAGGTAGGTGAATTGGGACGCAGCAATAGTCTTCGCTTTATAAATAAAATGTAGGAAAAGCCTTACAAAAAGTTACAAAAGTTATTCAATTGCAGACACTTGCAGATCAGCAAGTGATTTTCTCTTTGACTTTTGTTCTTCTATTAAAATTAATAACAGATGTCAGCTGGTATATTAGGCTGCTGTCACTTTATGAGTGAATGCACTGATCCACTATAATATTACACGCGTTTTCTTTCTCAACCGTTTATGTTCACTTAAAGGGTTAGTTCACCCCAAAATGTAAACTCTGTCAGTAATTACTCTCCCTCATGTTGTTCAACCCCGTAAGACTTTCGTTCATCTTCGGAACACAAATTAATATATTTTTGATTAAATCTGAGAGCTGGAGGCCCAGAAAGTTAGTAAAGACATCGTTAAAATAGTCCGAGTGACTACAGCGGCTCAATATTAAGTTCATCAAGCGACGAGAATACTTTTTGTGCACAAAAAACAAACAAAAATAACGACTTTATTCAACTATTCATCTTCTCTGTTGGCCTCGAGATTTCACATAGTGTAACAGCGCAGAGCTGACAAAGGGATAGTTCACCCCAAAATGAAAACTCTAAGACATTACCGTTGTGAAAGAGATCTTGCACTGCGTTTATACTTGCACAAACATAAGCGCGCATACAGAAAGCCACCTTTCATGAGATGTGCGAATACCGAATTAGAGTTCTCTTTAGTGTCCTCTCGCACTTGAACGGCTTAAAATCACATTAAAATGTGCACACAAGAATCGTATCTGCAGAACTTTTTACTGTTATGGGATTGCAGTCTCATATGCCCGGTTTAGTAAATCTGTCCCGAAGTGTGTACAGTGTTTTCTCACCTGCTGCAGCATGTCGTCGGCCATCTCCAGCCGCTTGCGAAGCTCATCAACCTCATATTTCAAGGCATTGTTCTCATTTACTCTCAGCTTGAGCTGCTCAGAAAGTTCTGAGCTCTGCTGCCGGGACTCCTCGCTCAAATTACTGACAGGCACACAGAATATATATTCATATAACATCTCATTTTCAGAACCAGGTTTACATGATATCTGTTACTTCACACTGTACTTCTCCTGTTATACTTGAATACTAAACAATGCGCCAGTTTCTATTTTCACTGTGGCAATAATCTACCATTTCTACCTCCTTCACAAGCACAACATTTTCTGATTATTTGCACTGACTGGTCTGGATCTTAAATGCACTTTAATTAAATTTTATTTATACAAACATTTATTCTTATTGCTCTTTGCACTTCTGGTTAGATGCTTCTGTTTTTCATTGGCTTTGTACTGTACTCTGCACAATGCCAATAAAGCTGGATCTAATCTAATAACACACTCATTCATTCATATAACATCTGCTGCTAAACGAGGGGAAAAGACTTACTTAAACCTGAGGACCTCCACTCGTAGACTGTCTCTCTCCTTTTCAAGCTCTTTATTATGCTGTGGAAAAAAGGTATTTTAAACTCAACCGGGTCTTTTAGGTCAAACATAGCTGATAATGAAGATGAATGGAGGATCTGCTACCTTCTCAAACTGCTTCTGTTGTGTCGAGACTGTAGATAATGTTCTCTCTAACTCAGACACTCTGTGTTTACTGGCCTGCAGTCGTGAGCTCAGATCTTCTGCCTCGCCTGCACACAAACACACACACATGTGGACAGGTTAGTGTAAAAAAAGGTGGATCTCGCAAGAATATGTGCAGGTCATGAAACAAAAATAAATACAGTAATAAATTACATATTGCATTAAGAAAAAAGAAAAAAAGTTAATTTTTAGGCCTAATATCACTGATTCTCAGTGTTCAAGCTTATTCACCTCAAAACACTGAGGTCAGTCAGACCTATGATCAATCCGTTCTTAAAAGAAACACAAACCTGTGCTAATTGAAAGAAATCAAGTAGACAAAAAGATTGAATCCAATATTTGCCAAAAACAATTTTTAAAAATCTTTTTGGCAAGTCATTGCACCCTGTGTGAGCAAAGTCAGTAAGTTTTAATACTGGACATGGTCTTTTAAAAAAGCATTAAAGCAAACGCACACACGTTGCAGGTGCAAGTTAGTGAAAAACACTTAATGAAGAAAGAATATAACAGCACACTCGTTTAAAAGTTTAGGATTGTTGCTGAAACGTTGGTTGAAAATAAACTTAAGTGTGTGTGTGCAGTTATGAGAATGAATCTGACAGTGTGTTATTCACGCACACACACACACACACTCACCTGACTTCTGTCGTGCTGCCTGCTGTGTGTAAGACAGGGCCGTCTGTAGCTCTGATTTCTCGGACACCAGGATGCCGATGGTCTGAATGTGAACCTGAATGAGGACATGCATCATTAAACACACACAAAACTTTGTTCCGGCATTTTGATCATTTAAAGTGACAAGATCTGTCATTCTGCAGTACCAGTACTCACTAACAGCAGGTATTAATTTAACTGAATTAAAGGGATAGTTAAAAAATGAAAATTTTGACTTCCATTATATCTTTTTTCCAACTATGGAAGTCAATAGCTACCGCCATTTTTAAAAAAATATATTCTTTTGTGTTCAACAGGCGATAGAAACTCATAGAGGTTTGGATCAACTTGAGGCTGAGTTAATGATGACAAGAGTTTTGGGGTGAACTATCCCTTTAAAACGCTTAACTTGTGATGTTTATGTAAATATATGTGGGATGCAATCACACAAAATCAGACATGACTATAGTACTGTATAATATCTGTTCACCTGTAGCTGTTCACGCATCGCTCCCTGCTCCTTACTGAACTTCTGCTCAAACTCTTTCCGCTCCTGAGGAGAAGCGATGAAGCACAACAGGAGGAGTCACACACTAACCAATGATGAATGAGCAATATAATAACACTGTTGGCCGCGCTTACCTTCTGTAGTTGATCAGAAAGCTCCTGAGACTGCTTCGTCTGAAGACACAGAACAAACATGGTCAACATTTAACTTTAAAAAAGAAAATCATTCCTAAATGTTAAACAGGAACCTGAGAGTTATTACAGGTTAGCGCTTCATTAAAGACAATATGAATTCAAAATGTATCTTATTCCCTTAAAATGTGATAACTGCTCTTCAAAACATTCTGAAGGCCATGAGGGAGGGGGAATATACACAGTATATATATATATATTATTTTTTTACAATGAGCAATATATTTACAGTATTTATTTGTTTACATTAGTTAAATATTAACAGGCATAACTTTTGAATTTAATAATGTTTTAGTAAGTGTTTTAATTAATATGAGCTAAGATTATCGTGTTTGTAAAAATCTTCACATGTACAATCCAATCCAACTCTTACAGAATAAAAATAGAATAAAAGAGTGAAACAAAATAAAATTAAGAAATATAGATGTATGTATTAATAGCAACCTTTTAATTAAAGCAATAAGGCACTCAAGACTCAAGGCACTTAAAATATGAACAAAGTATATTCACAATGTAGCATGACCTCTGACGAGTTTAAAAACAGATGTTTGCTAGGTCATACACTCGTGTCTGCATAAACGCTAATTATATGTGCGTTTAATAGGATGTGAGAAGTTCACAAAGAATGCATTCTTGAATTTTTTTTTCTACATTCTCATTGTACTCCAAGAATGCATCCCGTGTGAATGTCTCAGGTATCATAGGACGTCATGCATACACTCTTACCAGTGTCTCGAGTTTGGACGTGAGCTGGGTGTTTGTTAGTGCGCTGGAGTCCAGAGCAGCGGCCAGCTCTTGGTTGCGAGTCTGAGAGAGAGAGAGAGAGAGAGAGAGAGAGAGAGAGAGAGAGAGAGAGAGAGAGAGAGAGAGAGAGAGAGAGAGAGAGAGAGAGAGAGAGAGAGAGAGCGAGAGATGAGTTGGACATGACAGAGAAGAGCAAACAGGAAGTGATACGGTGTAACACAAAGAAAGTTATGTGTAACTGAACACCGGGTGAATGTGGATAAACAGGCATTCGTTCGTATTCTAGCAGGGCGACATTTAACATTTTACTCAAACCTGAGCTCTTAAAGTAGAAAGAAATTTGTTCTCTCTATTGAAATTAATACTTTTAATGACAAGGATGCATTAAAATTATCAAAAGTGACATTAATAATATTACGAAAGATTTCTATTTCAAACTAATGCGATTCTTTCTATTCATCCAGAAAAATATGAACTGTTTTTAACATTGATAATAACTTCTTGAGCATCAAATGATCATATTAGAGTGATTTCTGAAGGATCATGTGACACTGAAGTACCGGTAATGATGCTGAAAATTCAGCTTTGATCACAGGAATAAATTACAATTTACAATATATTCATTAGACATTTAGACTGCAATATTATTTTAAATTTGTACTGTATTGTTGATGAAATATATGCAGCCTTGGTGAGCAGAAGGGAATTTCTTCAAACTTTTGAGTAAGACTGTAACAAATAAGTGGAGCCTTTCTGTCGAGCCCGTGTTTGTGAAGCTGGAACAGGATGTTTGTTCAGTGTAGCAGGAGATCATGTGAGCACCGGATTAAATGCCAGCACTGCAATAACACACATTCTGAGAGATACACAACTAATTACACTAATTAAAGACTTCAGTAGTGCACAGCAGAGAGAAGAGAAAACGGTTTCAGATCTTTTTAATTCTTTATTTTTACCAAAAATGTGTTCAAAGTCCCCCTGTAGTGAAAATCTAGCTTTTAATGTTGTTAATATGTCTTTGTGGTTTTTTTAATATGCTTTAAAACCATGTGTAAGTTCATAAGTCGACAGCATTGCTGAGTATTTTCTGCTTAAAACTGCAGTGAACCAAAGACAGTCTCAAACACACGGTTTGAAATCGCTGGTGTTTCTGACGTCACAAACGACTTTATAACCAATCAGATCAACGTGTGATCGTCAACCAGTGGATCTCTGAGCTGAGTGAGTGAGTGGAGGCGGGGCTTAATTGCATATTCATAGAACCACGCATACTAAATGAGGCAAGGGTGTCGAGTTACATTCAAGATATTTATAGGCATGAAGAAATGTTTTTCCAAGGAAAAATTGTTTAAATATGTCATTTTGGTGATCAAAGATGAGTTTTAAAGGATACAATTATTGAACACAGGGGGACTTAAAATTGTTCTTGATAAACCATGAAGAAAATTTGTCTGTAAACCATGAAGGAATCAATCCGGGATATTAGTGTGAAAATGATATCAAGTGACTGACGCTCATAGACCGTCAAATCAGCCAATACTGTAAACCCCTACAGACTTCAAGCTATTTTCATCGTAAGAACTCCAATAAGATTATCCTGCTCGAGTGAGATTAGTGACCGTATGGAGTGTTAATTATAAACCTTTAGACCAAACTAAACTACCTTACAGTACAGCAATACAGTTCAGCACATTTACTTAAAAAAAAAAAAGATGTTTATGTTGAAGATAAAAAAGCAGAGGTGAATTAATAGTAAAACATATCGAATAATTAATTTTTTTTTTTTTTTTTATAGATATTGATTGCCATTTTTAAGGTAGATTTTACTATTTATATTTGAGTCTGATACTGTCTTGCCACTTCTGTTTATTTTTTCATTCTATATTTGAGACTGATAAAACGTTTTTTTAAGGTTGCTCTTAGCTTTGCTGCTTTTATTTGTGTTTTATGTGTTGTTATGCAAGTATTATTTTCGTATTATTGTAGCACTTTGGTCAGCCTAATGGCTGTTGTAAATGTGCTATATAAATAAAGTGAACTTGAATACCTCCAGTTCCTTCTCGTTGACTGCCGGTGGATCGCTGTCTCCATTGATGTATGTTGATGACTGCATTTCACCCAAGATGGAAATAAAAAAACAATTAGCATTTACACAAAACAAATGCATCGGACGTGAATCATTTGATTAATTAATCCTGAAATGGTTGATATTTGGGGTATTTACAAGTGTTAGATAAGAATTTAAACAGCTTCTATCATGCATCATGATATGTTTATTCTTTTATTTTTGTAACTCGCTCAATGCACGTAAATTAAAAAAATATCGTTGGTTCATTTGGGAGGAACCATTGGAGTTTAGTTCCTAAAAGTTAAGATCAAATCAAATATAAATATTATGCATAAAAATATAAATCAAAATATGAAAAATAGATAATTTACTATCTTAAAAAATTGTAATGGCCTCATTGCAAATTACTCATCTGTGCACGTTAATCTAAAAAAAACAACAAAAAAAACAACTGTGTTTCATTAAATTTAAATACTTCAGAAATGACTTTTCTGCTGATGTATCCAAGCATGGGCAGGACAAATAACATCATAATCCACCCAAACACAGGCACTAAAGCAAGCAGACTCACGTCAGACAGAAGTCCATTGAGCTGCTGGGAAAGCTGTCTCAGGCTCTCTGTGGACGACAGCGGCCTGCAAACACACACACGCACGAGTTCAACCTTACACCATTTAGTGTTACTATGAACTAAACATGCATTACAAACATATAGAATCAACAGTATTTCTGTCAGTGTACGAACTGACAGAATAAAGCAGCAAGCTACATGTTCCATGCAAATCTGAGGTTTTGTCTTTTGTTGGAGTCTACTTCTATTTTTGTATGTGTGTGTGTGTGTGTGTGTGTGTGTGTGTGTGTATATATATATATATATAATTGCATGAATAGTTCATTGCTTCCGCCCAGGGTTGTTATAGTTAACTGAAACTAAAGCATTAAAAAAAACTGCGTAAATAAAATAAAAACAAATAAACACATTTGATTTCAGCTAGTTAAATTTCTCATTTTCATTTAGTTTAACTTGTTATAATAAATAACTAAAACTGAAATAAAAATGAATAAAAACTATTTAGACATTTTTCTTTAAAAAACATAAAAATTAACTTTATTCATTATTAACAACAAAATATAACAAAAATGTGTGTAAACAACGTAATACATGTAATTACACATTATGTAATACAACAAAAGTTATGTAAATATAAATATAAATATAAATATAAATATATATATATATATATATATATATATATATATATATAAAACAAAAATAATAATAATGTGTAAAATAATAATGATAGTAAAATAATACTGCCTCCAAAACTTTGAATCCAGGGTTATTATAGTTAACTAAAACTATTAAAAAACATTTTTGTTACTTATTACTACTGAAATAAATAAAATATAAAAAAACACTATTTCAGCAAGTTGTCCAGAAAACATTTATCATTTTTATTTAACTCGATGTACTAAAGTAACAAAAACTTTAAAATTAGTCAAAATTATAGGCATATAAAAAAATAAAAAAAATACTCAACTTAAACTTATTCAAATAGTTATTAAAACCTATAACAGTACGTCTGTGACGCTAAAATAACACTGTTCGAATCAAAGCTTGTTCTCTGTGTTGTGATTCGTCTCAGTGCTGGTTGGTTTGATTCAAGGGTTACAACTATTTACTGTAGATTTTTTTAAATGCATCTTTAGAAAATGAATGTGTAAATATCTCCAGAAACTGAGCGATCACTGTTGTGCTCTATAAAAGATCAAACTTTCTGATTGGCTGTGATTGTGTCGTGCTGCGTTTTCGTGGTATAATGCTCATATTGTTCAGAAATAAAGAGCAAATTCACCTTTTATCTTCCAGAGGATGTTCGTCGCCATTTGCATCAGCTGTGTAATTCTGCTGGGAAAACATACGAATGAAAAACACAAACTTGAGAGGCAAAACAGGAAGTGACAACACAAGAAAACGCCTGACAAAGCAATACATTAAATTAAATGACATGCATAGATCAGATTAAAAACATGAGCAAACAACATCTGAACGGTTAAACAGGGTACCCCCAGGATCCTCCAACTTAAATTCAAGGCTTTTTAAGAACTTTTTAATACCATTTCAAATGAAATTCAATGCCAACTTCGTACCCATTCCGACAGAAGTACGAGGGGAAAATGTCAAATCTGTATACATTTTAAACCCTAGAAAATAATTATGTACAAGGAGGCTACTTGAATTAAATAAAACATTTTACTTAAATTATCAGTCATACTTAATACATCCGCAACAGCATTGTAGCGCGCATGTGTGTGTAGGCCAGTGTTAATTTTGGCAGCCATTTTTTATTTAGTCTTCAGACGAAAATGCTTATTGGTCTAAATCACATTTGAGTCATCCTGTTTTTTATAGTTGTAGTTGACGAAAAGTCTTTGCATTTTTTGTCAACTTTTGGTCAAACTGCAGTTACTTTACTTTTCATAGTTATTTTATATATTCTGAATAACTATATAATATATTTTATATATTATATATTCTGTCTTTAGACAGAAAATGTCATAATAATTATTCTCTCTAGGCCAATTCAATTAAGCTTATGAGAAATTATTGACATTGCACTCTTTAGCAGTGGCACTTGTAATGATAATGATCCCTTTTCCTAAGTTCTGTGGTTCTCCAATGTTTTAGCGTGCCGTACCCCCTGGTGCCCTCTCTTCCACTTACACTGCAGTCACACCCTTTCCATTAAGGGACAAGATTTGCCCCCTTTAATACATTTTTCCATTTAATTTTTTCATTAAATTTGCAATGTTAAAACACATAAAAATCACCAGTAGGTGGCAGTAACTCACTATCTTTATGAGTGAGTCTTTGAGTCATTCATTCATTGAATCTCACGATTCGTTCAAAGCCACATATTTCCTGCATATTTCGTTGGAAAACAGAGCAAGCCTGACAATGCTGTTTTAAATGTAGTACATCACTTAATGTTACCCTTTTTTCTTTTCTTATTTACTGTTGTATAAAATCAATGTCACATTTGAAATCATCATATTCGGGAAACATTGCATTCTTGCTCGTATGAACACTGGTGGATATATCAGCCTGCATTTTGATCGCAGGTTTAAGGCTGATTTATACTTCTGCGTCGGACCTCCGCCGGAGCCTCTACGCTGTAGACTACGCGTTGGTTTTAATTTATACTTCTGCGTCGTTGTCCGCGTCGATGCACGCAGAGGGAACATGTGAAACCCGAGGGAGCGGTTCTAGCAGACCAATCACAGCGCTTGCGTCCGCGTAGAATTGACGCGTTGTTACATTTTTGGAGAGGTGCACGTCAGGGTACGCCGAAGGGTACGCGCGCTACACACAGCCTACGACGTAGCTACGGCGGGAGGTCGACGCAGAAGTATAAATTGGGCTTTAGTCGCACAAACAGCAAAAGCGGCTCGTGACAGAACACAGACTGACTGAATGACACTTTAATTTAAGTAGAACATCTTAAATAAAGATCGCTGAACTCCAGCTTGTCTGTGTGTTTTCAGATCATCCGTGCTTCTTCAGCAGTGTAGAGAGAGTGCGCGCGCATGGTTGCCAGATACTATTGAAAAGACCGGGTAAAAAAATATGTTCTTTTAACAGAAAAGCTCTTATTTGGGGTTTAAATTCTGTCATTTAAGGCCACAGCGGATTAAACTAGGCTAGGTACTATCTTGTTCTGTACCTCACTTGCCTAGTAACCATAGTAACGGGTGCGCACGCGATCGCTTTTTCTGCTATGACGTGGAGCGCGAGGTGCACTCAACGCTGCATACATTTTGAATTAGCCTACATTAGTAACGGTTCATTTTGTTACGGTATGAACTTAATCCTAGCAAAGGCAAAACAATATATATAAGACCTTTGTAA